>QANZ01012333.1:37988-77764 GCA_003254925.1 Chamaecrista fasciculata
AACTTTTTTTGTTGCAATTTTGGTCCCATAACTTTGACAAAGGTCTCAATTTAGTCCCATAACTTTTTTTGTTGCAATTTTGGTCCCATAACTTTTGAAAACGTCTCATCTTTGGTCCCAATACTGATTTCCATCCATTATCTGCCGCTAAAGATGATCTGACATACTGAGTTGGATGATGACGTGGCAAATATGGGTGAAGTTATGGGACAGATGGAAATCATCTTGGGACCAACGGTGAGACGTTTTTAAAAGTTATGGGACCAAAATTGTAACAAAAAAAGTTATGGGACCAAATTGAGACCTTTGCCAAAGTTATGGGACCAAAATTGCAACAAAAAAAGTTATGGGACCAAATTGAAACTTTTGCCAAAGTTATGGGACCAAAAGTGCACTTTAACCTTCTTTTAAAAAGTGAAAGAATTTTTTTTCTTTCTCAACTCGCTTACTATAATATATATAAAAAACATAGTTAATCAAGTGTCCTACGTTAGAAATAATGACAAAAACAAGAAGAAATAACATTTGGGACTAATAGTACAAAATGGAACAAAAAAATAGTTTCAAGATCAAAATAAAATTTATCCAATAATTTGAGGATCAAAATGACTATTTGACCTACTTTTTTGACAAACCCATACAGTGCCATGTGTCCCGCATGCCACACACGCAAGAGTTTTTAATTCTTTTACGCTCCAAAAATGAATTATTTTATTTTCTGAGGCGTTATGAAAAGTGTTGCATATATATATAATTCGAGTACGTCTATTTTTGAAGTTTCGCGGTTAAGCCCCAAAAAATTGATTTTAGTGTTTACTTACTCTCAGCATCTTCATCTTTTTCTTCTTCTTCTTCATCATCATCGCGCTCTCGCTAGTAGCTACCAGTCTGCAAATGCCACTGGTTTCTCCCGCCACTTGATCGCACTCTAACAATCTTGTTTCGAGTCTTCGATTCAGCATGTAGAGGTACGTTTGATCGGTGAGTTCTTTTGCTAATTTGCGAAGGAAGAGGGATTTTCTGTGTCTCAGAGAAGTTTTCTGGATTGTTCTTGAGTTTTATGATTGCGGAAACACGAGGATCAAGAGGGGGAAAAGAACGCAGAGTCTTCGGATTTTGCGTTTTGGACTTTTGGTTTCAAATTTGAAAGTCGTATACAATTCTGGGTTTGGTTTGTGAATTTCTTTCTCCGAGTTTGAAGTTACATTTCTTTTCCACTATAGTGGAGCATGAATCTTTACCACTCCTTTGTTTTAGTAGTGAATTTGTTATTCCGTTCTCTCAGCTCATACTTGACACTTTAGACTTCGATATAAGTTTGCTATTAGTTGGCGGGAAACCGCGGAAATGGGTAAGAAACTATAATTGATTCTCGAGTTGTAGATTCTTGCTGCATGGCATTGATGAAATGACCATGGGTTTGGTCTTCTTGTAGATTCTAGATTGTGAGAAGTTTGAATTGGATAAAGAAATTTTTTGCGATTCTCTATCTGCTGTCTATGCTATACTTTGTTGGAAATTGGAATCCCTTAGTGTGTGATGTTACGATCCAATTGCGATTCTCTATCTGCTGTCTATTCTTAATTGGCTGGAACTCATACTGTTTTTAACTAATAAGTAGGATGCAACTTCTGGGTTTTGAACTCGTGATATCTGACTTGCTTTTAGAAGGATAGCATGCATTTCATCCTTTGGTCCTCTAGAACGCACATTAGATTCTCAAGTATGGAATCCTTTTTACTCTGACTTTTCTCTCTCCTTCTGTTTGAAACTTTGAAGCAGTGTACTACTGAAATGGTTTTCTTTACTCTAATTTTGTTTGAAAATTCTAATTTTCTTACTCAAGTGACTTCTTGGTTATTTCAGAAATTCAAGGAAATTGCTCATGGCCCCATCTAGAAAATCCAGAAGTGTGAATAAGAGGTTTACTAATATTCGTGATGCTGTATCTAATAAAGATAAAACTACAGGGAATGTTAGCAAAACTAGGCAGCATGGAAGTCCAGGCTTGCAGAAGGTACATTTGCTGCTAAACTGCTTTGGAAAGAACTAGTTTCCTTGTCCATTTCACCTTTTTCAATGAGGGAAAATTATATATTTGAAACTTCAATGTCTAACTTGCAAATTGATAGTCTTTTTATTCAGCTTTTGACCATGTTGTTATATCTGGATATATCATATTTTGGTTACACATGCGTGTACAATAGTAGGTTAATAAAGCGCAGTTTCAGTTACATTCAGACATTAGAATTGTACTTATTTAGTATTCATTGTTGATTTTGATATTTCCACATCATTGATATTTTCCACCTGACAAATAGCAAGAACTTGGGTAGTATGAGATGCCTAAGTCCCACATCGAATATAATGGGATACTTGAGTCTTGGTTCTCTCCCTTCAGTAGCTACCATTTGAGGGAAGGTTCCCAAGGTCACTTGGGTCTCTATCAATCACTCTTCATTCTACCCGTCAGAAACCCTTCACAAGCAGCCCTTTCCTTGTTGTCAACCACCAATCTCTGATACCAATACATAGCGATCCAAGTGACATTAGGAAACCCTCCCTCAAAATTTAGTTGTTGAAAGGGGAGAACCAATACACTTGAGTGCTCCATCGAGCATACCATTCTACTCGATGTGGGACTAAAGGCATTTCATAATAATCAAGTCCTCATCAATATCTATTTTCCTCTTTGAGCTTGTGTTAATCAAACTGAAAAGAAGTCTTCATAATTATTTTTTTGGAATTAAATGAGGAGATTTGTTGAAAAATGTTCATTAAATTTGTTAGGCGTTACTAGCTCTTTCTGAAAGTTTACTCCTCAATGATCTGCAGAAGAGAAAATTGGCTGACATGTTAGGACCACAGTGGAGTAAGGAAGAGCTTGAGCATTTCTATGAAGCTTACCGTAAATATGGTAAAGACTGGAAGAAGGTCAGTTTATTCTTTCAGCAATGAGGTCCTCATTAAATAGGATAGGATGGAGCATGATCATAAAACTTCTGTTTTCTGTAAGTTGCTATACATGGACTTGCCCGTAAAAAGTTGCAGGATTAGGCTTTTACCTAATCTGCGAATCTATCGTATTTGCTACACTGCAGTTTTTCAGCATACTGTTGTTATTGAAAATTGTCCTGTTGTAAAAATCTTTTCTCTTGCTTACAGGTTGCCTCTGCAGTACGTAATAGATCTTTGGAAATGGTAGAAGCTCTGTACACTATGAATCGGGTATTTGCAGCCATTGCCGGAACATACTGATCAACTTACTCACAATGCTTAAATATGTGCACTGCAGACACATATTCTAAAACATATCACACATATAGAGGCCGTTTAATGCGTCTTGCATTGTGTAAACTTTTGTTTTCAAGAAATTTCTATCAAATGGAAAATGGATAAGCAAATGTAATTGAACAATTATATTTCTTTGTCTATAGTAAAGATGTTTTCACTTATTTTTTATTATTACACATTAGTTAGTAATATTCTATACTTGTTATTAATTGATTTTATTTCATATAGAATGGCCTCTCTTTGTTACTTTTGCTTCCCTTCGCTTGTCTTAGTTTATGAGTTTACTTATAAAACTACATCTAATCTCTGGCAAGCTGCTTTTAGATGCAGCTGTAGTATTAAATGAAGTAATTGATGATGTGTAAAACGTAGATATTGTTAGAAGGAATCTCTATTGAATCCTCACCATGGTGCTTAGCTAACAGTATCAAGAGAATCTCTATTATATGCAAGAGGCTGGTTAGCTTTGTTTTATTCTTGAGTCACTTTGGCTATTTTGGGGGGGTTCCTTATCCTTTGGTGTACCTCCTATCTAATTAAAATTCTTCTTTTAAATAAAAAAAATTTACATTTTACATTTTTTCTGTGAAGTTTTGCGAGTTTGAACCGTGATATTACATCTCAATAGAATGGATGTTGCTTAGTGTGGTATATTGTTTTTAAAGCATGATTGTTCTGTGTTTATTTTCAGGCATACTTATCTCTTCCAGAGGGCACTGCTTCTGTGGTTGGACTTGTAGCGATGATGACAGACCATTATAGTGTACTGGTAATAATGAATTTAAACCTTTAGAAAGCTTCGGCGAATATTTACTTGGCCATTACTTTTTCTGTAACATTTCAGTGGTGGTCTAAGTAGTCACCTTTCTCGATTGTTTTTCCTTGTAGCTGTCATATATTAGTTTCTACTATTCTTTACACAAGTTCTTTGTGAGGAAAAGTTGTGCTATTTTGTCATATGAACTACACGATTTTTTTTGTCAATCATGACATGGTGAACACTGATAGTACGGAAAACTGAACATTTTTTCTCTAGTTATTCAAATGTACTAAGACTGTGTGGGGCAGGTAATCAATTTGCTTATCAATCTGTAGCCCACTCCATAATCTAGAAAAATGGAAAAACTTGCCTATAAAATTAATTTTGGTTGGGCATCAGTGGTGATCAACTGTATTAGTTGGCTTAAGCAAGTGTTGTTAATTTTAAAAAAAGCTTGTGCAAAATTTGAAAAGATTGCATAAACTGCAATACATGACAGCCATATTTTGGTAAGGTGCAAATGCAAATATAATGAGTGCTTTGATTGGTAGGGAGGAAGCGATAGTGGACAAGAAAGCAATGACGATACAGAAACATTTAAAAAGCCTAAGAGACAAGGAAAAAGCTTAGATGACAGCTATAAAGCATTAGATGGTCATTTTTCAGATCATTCTCAGTCCCATTCAGTTGCATCAGGTG
Organism: Chamaecrista fasciculata; assembly: GCA_003254925.1. Lineage (NCBI taxonomy): Eukaryota > Viridiplantae > Streptophyta > Magnoliopsida > Fabales > Fabaceae > Chamaecrista > Chamaecrista fasciculata. The sequence goes on from QANZ01012333.1 coordinate 42,742, forward strand.
ATGGTTGCCTGTCATTGTTGAAGAAGAGGCATTCTGGTGGGTTGATATTGAAAATGCATACAAACATTACTTTGATTACATTCTCCTCTCTCACCTCAGCCTGTGTTTGTTTTCTCAACATTAATTCTTACAATAAGATTGATGAGGTTTGATAATTTTTCCTCAAGCTGGAAACATTATGCACCCTCATACGTCTTTTTCTGTTTTGGAAAGGCTGCCTCTTTCTTTATTGATAAGAGGGTCTACTGTCTACTTTTATATTTGGAAAGGAATTTCTTTAAGCCTCTTATTTTTATTGTCTGGGATTATGTTTTAGGAATTAGGCCTCATGCTGTTCGAAAAAGGACTCCTCGTGTCCCTGTTTCATCTGTTGGTAAAGATACTGGGGAAAAAAAAATTTCATCTGCTAGGCCAGGTTTCAGGCAAATAGTTGATAGTAATGATGTTGCCCATAAGATTGCATTGGCATTGACCGAGGCTTCACAAAGGGGTGGCTCTTCCAAAGTTTCTGGCGCACCAAACAATAAAGCTAAGAGAACTATGCCTTTACCTGATCAGGTCAATGGGAAGAAGGTAATAAGTTACTTCATATAGCTAGTTTAGTTGTCTTTCTGGATATTTGTTAAAGATGAATGAATAATTCTGGATAATTATGATTTTCAGCATGCCAAATCAGAAGTTGCAGGAGTCAAGTTTCACCATTCTGACTTGAATGAGGGGAGCACAGAATTGAGTTTAGGAAGCACAGAAGGTGATGATGGAGACTATTCTAGAAAAATAAGTCAATTGAATGGTAAAGAAAGTGATGGAAGAGGAAAGAATCAGGAAAAGGGAACAAAGTACTACAGAAAGAAGTTAGAACTTGAGGAAAATGAAAATAAGCATTTGGGTGATGTAAAGGAAGCCTCCAGTGGTACAGATGAGAGGGAAAAAAGACTGGATTATCTCAAGAAAACACTAGACAGTAGTCTTATAATTGCAAAAAATGCTAGGTCCTCTTTTAAGAAGGAAGCCTCCAGTGGTACAGATGAGAGGAAAAAAAGACTGGATTATCTCAACTACACACTAGACAGTAGTCTTACAAGTGCAAAAAATGCTAGGTCCTCTTTTAAGGGTTTCAGAAAGAAAAGTAAGGAAGCCTCCAGTGGGACAGATGAGAGTAAAAAAAGACTGGGTTATCTCAAGTACAAACTAGACAGTAGTTTTACAAGTGCAATAAATGCTAGGTCCTCTTTTAAGGGTTTCAGAAAGAAAAGTAAGAAATCATTGTTTGAAAAAGGTATTATTAGTGATTCCTCATGACTTCATTAAGTATTTTACCTTTCGATACCTTTTTTTTTTGGTGAGAACCTTATGGTAGCTTTTAAATAGGATTGTTATCTAACTTCAATTTTGTGTATAAAATAGTCATCCTTTAAAGAATGGTAGAAAATTATTATTCCACTAATGGAAAGAAAATGCTCAATCTGATGTTAGTTGTTTGCGTCATAATTAAGAAGATCATAATGTATTTCGTAAAGAACAAAGGATCTCACATTTCAGAATTTGTTGATTTCTTCATTTTAGCATGATTTTTATTGGCATTATACACCTCTTATATTGCTTTTGTCATTTGCCTGAGATTATACAAGCACAATCAGCCTTTGATTGGCTTAGTAGTTTGCTCATTTTCTAGGTAAGAATTTGGAATATGTTGATCTTCTCTATCTACTTCCCTTTGTTTTTGATAATGAAGGGTGAAACTATTGTCAAACTGGATAAATGTCAACCTGATGTAGCCGCATATAACTATCTCTTTAAATTTTATATATTGATTAGAGCTAAAATTTATTTGGATCATAAAAGCTTTACATTTTGTTTGAATTTTCATCATTAGCTTAGTGCTAGTTTGTCTTTTGCTTTACTTTTTTTTCCCCCTGCTTTCGATTGTGTGCTGCTAATAACTATTCCAATTTGAAGTTTGATTATTATTCATGCATTCATTATTTATCCCTTGACTCCTCTCTTTGTAGATGAAGGTTCTTCTTTTGATGCTCTGAAAGCTTTGGCTGATCTGTCTTTGATGATGCCAGTAACGAACCCTGATACAGGTAAGACATAGAAGTTTCGACCAATAATTTTAAACCATTTCATCTAAATTATTTTTCACCCTTTTCTTACAAGGACAAGCTCAAAATAAATAAGAAACCTGCAAGGAGTCACACGTAACATGAGTATTTACTTGGTTCAATGAATCAACCTGCATCCTTTTATTTTTTATTTCATCAAATCAGGGGCTGAGGTCTCTGATCATTTATCAACTTATTAAAGGCCATCTATAATTATTATTTTTACTATCTCGGAGGAGAAGCATTTTGTGTTTGATGAACTGTAGGTGTAAACAGTCTTCCAATTCTTTTCCACCTACACAAATGGACTCTTGTATCAAGACAAAACATAATAGCAGCAGCTTATGAAATATCAAGTAACTTGCATAATCATATGGATTGTGGAATGGCTCCATATTTCCTATTCTAATCTCTAGTAGCCTCTTTGTACTTTAAGAATCTATAGTGGTTTGTACTAAACTAATATGGATATCCACAGAATTGTTTATTTTCAGTTACAATTTGGCATTGTTTACTAATACCTATTGGCTTTAATCATATTTATGAGTCTAGATCTTTTAATATGTTGTCTTTTTTGTGCTAGAGTCATCTGTTCGGGTAAAGGAAGAAAACCATGACGTTGTTAATGAATCTAAATTGGGAACTCATCACTCATTTCCTGGTGATGAAAGCACTGCTTTAAGTAAATTGGGCAGAGCTTGTGATGATGGGGCTTCCATTTCTCTGGCAGAGGGAGCTTTCGAGCTTGATTCTGGAATAAGGAAAAGGAGACAAAAATCTACAGTTTTAAGAGTAAGAATTGATTGATTTTTAGCATTTAGTTGCAAAATTGATCCTTTCTTTTTACCCTTGAAGTTTAATTGCAGTTTCGTCCATCTCTTACTAATAAGATACAATTTAGTGCCTCTTTTACTTTTCTAATTGATGCAATTAAGTCCCTCTATCTGTGTGCTGTTTTTGTGGTACTCCTTTTGTTGATTGAATTTATACCCTTTCATCTTACATCAGTAAAGTTAGCCACATGTCAGCAGAAAAATGCCATATCGGCAAATACACATTAAATCTAGAGGGACCAAAATGCAACTTGAAGTTTGGAGGACCAGAAATGCAATAAACAGTTCTCTTTACTGTTGTTCATATGTATTTCTTTTTTTATATTTGACATGTAATATGCATGTAAGCAAGTATTGTGCTTCTTTCAGAATGATGAAATTCATACCAGTTCTCATTTAGGTGGTTCACCGAAGACTAAGGTGTGTAGTATTGCTGCTCAGTATATCTCACGTGATTGGAATCTTGGGTCATTTTTTCTAAATAATTTGGTTTTTCAATTTGGTAACTGTTAGATTTTTCACGTGCCTATCAGAATGTTTGATCTTTAGTTTCTGTTCTTCATTCTTTTTGTAATTTTCATTTAATTAATTAATTCTGGTATTGTCTCTTCCAAGGTTTACGTTTCACTCCCTCTAGAAGAGAATCCCATTAAATGTATGCAGTTAGTATCTGTTATATTTGGTTTGCCTGTTATTGTAGATTGATCACTTCTTCTAATACATTTACGACTTGTTTCCCTGTTTCACGATAAGCACACACTGCACAATTTTTCCTTAGAGGATATGAAGTTTAGGATATTGTCTTTCGAAATAATAATAATAATAAGGAAAATATTTTTTTTTCTTTGTTTTTCATATTTTTATTTTGCATTACATTTTGTCTAATTCTAAAATCTTTTGGGTTGGTGAGCTTTTGAGATTTTATTTATTAGTTTTTCATCACCTGGTATAAATCTATCATTCTTCCTTGCTGGGCCAAAATTTATCTTCCATAGTAACCGGACTTGGTATTGATTCTTATATTTTCTTGTGCCCACTTATTGTATACAATTATTAACTTCATTGCAGGCTACTGATGAGGGGAGGAAGTCTGTTGTTAAAGGTAAGCGCTCCTCTGTTTCTACTGCACTGTCAAGACAATTAAAGGCTGTGAAACACCCAGGAAAGATGTCATCAAGTATTGATGACAAAGCACAGAGGGATGATTCATCTTTATTGCCCATAAAAGTTTCATCTACAAATCAAGTCAATCTAGCAAAGAGAAGGCATAGACGAAAGATGGAAAAACCAAAACCAATGGTACAACAGGATACCAAGGGGTCAGAAAATATTTTTGGTGGTCAACATATCAAATCCATTCTGCAGAACAGTTCATTAAATCACAAGGTTAATGGTCTTTTATTTATGTTAAATGACTTTTACTGAATTTTTGTTATTTGATTTTAACAAAATTATGCTGTTTCATCGTCACAGGAAAAGCTCATTAACTGCCTGTCTTCACATCAAATACGGCGGTGGTGCACCTTTGAGTGGTTTTACAGTGCTATAGATTACCCATGGTTTGCTAAAAGGGAGTTCATGGAATACTTGGACCATGTTGGATTGGGTCATGTTCCTAGATTGACTCGTATAGAGTGGGGGGTCATCAGGAGGTATTTTACCCCAAATGCTCATATATCTGGTTCATGCTATACTATCATGCCTTCTTGTTTAAGTCTCAAAGTACTTCATCTATATGTTACTCTTGTGCAGTTCTCTCGGCCGACCTCGTAGATTTTCTGAGCAATTTTTGATAGAAGAAAAAAATAAATTAAATCAATACCGGGAATCTGTTAGAAAGCATTATGCAGAACTGCTTGCTGGTACCAGGGAAGGCCTTCCAACTGATTTGGCCAGGCCTTTAGTTGTTGGACAGCGTGTTATTGCTGTTCACCCAAAGACGAGAGAGATTCATGATGGAAGTATACTAACTGTTGACAATTATAGGTGTCGGGTTCAGTTTGACCAGACTGAACTGGGGGTTGAATTTGTCATGGTATTCTTACTTGCACTGCACCATTTTGTTCAATATCACAAATATTTTTTACGCAAAATGAGGCAGTGTGTTCATTATGGTTTATTGTCAACTGGAATAGAAATATTGCTTTTTTGAACCTCCTAGTTTCTTCTTCAAAACTGGAGTAAAAATATTGCTTTTCCATTAAATGTTCATAAGAACAAATTATAAAGGGCTTTTGTACAAGTTTTTTCCATCAAATTCCATTTCATCAGTTACTACTTTTCCACCTTATCCTATTATTTCTGATTATCTCTAATAATAGTATAATTTCACCAAAGTATTTCCTTATTGCAGGATATCGACTGCATGCCTCTGAATCCTTTTGAAAATATGCCTGCATCTCTTATTAGGAACAATGTCACTATTGCTAAACTGAATGAGAACCTCACTGAGCTCAAGCTTAATGGGAAACTGAAACAAGGAAAGATTGAAGAGCAAAGGATATTGTCTCCTAGTGAGAACTCAGATAACAGTGAACCTCTTTATATTCCTCCCTCTGGTCATGGTGTTAACAGTTCATCAAAGCAGGTACGAATTTTTCCTAATGAGTGGTTTTAGTTCCCTGAGTAGTTTTCTTCAATTTTTTGTTTTCTTTTCCAGGGAATCTTTCCTAGCTCCAAATCACTAGCTAATGTCGCCTGCAGTGAGGTTGGTAATGGCCAAGTATCAGCAAGTTCTCAAGCTCTTGAACATGCCCTATCCAAAGAAGCTGGTATACTGGCTGTTTCTGAGCTGACTCGTGCTCTAGACAAGAAGGTTCTGCCTAATGAATATCCATCGATTCACAATCTCTAGAATTGTTTACTTCTCTTTCTTTTCTGATAAAAGGAAGACATCTGCCTTCCAAATATGTCTGAATATTCTACTATTTAAGCATTGAGCTAATGTTTGTTAACTTACAGGAACTTGTGTTGTCTGAACTGAAGCGCATGAATGAGGCATTGGAAAGCCAGAAATATAGTGACAACTCTTTGAAGGACTCAGAGGCATTTAAGAGACATTATGCTGCAGTAGTTTTGCAGTTAAATGAAGTGAATGAACAGGCATGAAAAGCCATAAATGATTGATTCATTTCATCTTTCTTTTCCACCTGTATCTTTCAATGGTTTGTAATTCTATGAGTTGATTCATTTCTGCAGGTTTCTTCTGCCTTGTTTTGCTTGAGACAGCACAATACATTTCGAGGGAGCTCCTCCATTTTGTCACTAAAGCCCACAGTTAATTCTGATGATCCTGGTGGTCAAGCTAGCTCTTCAAATTGTACAGCTGGTCACAACCAAGATTTTAAATCTCATATAGCTGAAATTGTTGATAGTTCTAGAAGAAGAGCTCAAACAATGGTTGTCGCTGCTATGCAGGTATAAAGGTTGCTCTCTTTGCAACTATTTACTGCATATATGTACCACATATTCAAAGTGCACCAAACACTTAAACTTTTCTCAGTCATCATATAATAATGTTTTCTGTTCATGCCAAATATTTGAAATTCCATTTTTATGCAAAAGATTACCTGCCTTCACCATGCTGCACTGCATGGTTTGACCACCATTTTTGAAGGTTTGGTGCTTTTCTAGGAAAGTCTTCATCTGGATGATTGGCATACCTATTGTTGAGGAGTTGATTTAGTCATCATTAGAGCCCAGGACGATTCTTGTTGACCAAAAGCATTTCAATAATTTTAAGTAAACATTTTTTTTCGGGAATTTGCGTACTGATGAGCAGATTCACTCTCTAGGATTCTTCATGTCTTTCTTGAGTCATACTCAGCTTCCATAAATTTTTTAGATGATCAGTCCTTATGATATCTATCAATTTTCTGGCTCTTATTTCAGTTTCTTGTAATAACTATTGCAGGCTATGTCATCTTTAAGTAAGACTGAAAATAAGGTCGAAGGAATTGAAGAGGCTATTAATTTTATAAATAATAGTATTTCAGTGGACTACCACGCTGCTCCACCCATGCAATCAACGCCCACTGATTCTCTTCACCCCATTCCTGCTTTTCAGGATCAATTGAAGACTGTTAGTAAATTAAATCCCTTGCCAAAAAGTCATGTACAAGATCCTGAACTAAGCAGTTCATCTGACCAAAATGAATTAAAAATTCCCTCAGAACTAATTTCTCACTGTCTGGCAACATTGCTCATGATTCAGGTAACTCATGGCTATTGAATTTGGCTTTTTCTTCGAGCTTTTTGTTGTCAATCTCCACTTAATAGCTGTAATTGTCTAGTTGTTTGCACTTTGTAGTTCCTGAAGACAAGATGTTGTGGTTAATTCTGACTAGAATAAAAAATTACAAGGGACAATCATGTATAGCTCTGTAATGTTACTTTTTATTTTCTTGTAAAACATTTCAACTTTTGTCACGCCCTTTCACGGGGTGTTCATAGTACCACTGCCTATTATTTTGGGATACTAGAAATGTATTCACTTGTGTTTAACCTGGTTTCACTAGCTACTATTGAAATATCTGCATAAATTTATGCTCGTGAAAGTTATAGTTGTAGAGTAATTAGTTAACAGTTGAGAAAGTCAGTATAGCTGTCTGTCTCTATTTGGAAATAGTACATGGCACAATTATCTTAGAGAAAATTTAATCTTTAATACTTAAATTTGTCCCACAGTTAAGATTTATCTCGTGAATATTAGAAATACACTTTTTGGTCCCTAATTTTTTTTCTTACAAATATTAACTATTTTCAGGACTAAAAATTAGGTTTTCTCATTATCTTACTTCATGTTCTTAAGCTCATCCTCATCCATTATTTTATGAAACAATTATGCAGAAGTGTACAGAACGACAATTTCCCCCTGCTGATGTTGCTCATTTACTGGATTCTGCTGTCACCAGTTTGCAGCCATTTTGCTCAAAGAATCTTCCAATATATGGAGAGATAAAGAAATGCATGGGTATCTTAAGAAATCAGATACTGGCACTCGTACCTACCTAACACTTCTAAAGTGTGAACGTTGATGCATTTAGTACAGTTTAAAGAGAGATATGAAGAGATAGAGAGAGAAAATGTGGATTCTACACACTATTATCTTATGAGTCTACACTTTCTCCTTCTACCTGTTCTTATTTCTCTCTAAATTACACTAAATACACCAACAATCACACTTTAGAGGATCCACTCCTAGATCCAACACCAACACCTTCCTCTTTTTGTTTTGTAAATCTAAAACTCTTAGATAACATCTTTTTTGATTGCATGCATATAGCCATGGGGGATCCATGCATTTGCCAAAACATGTTGAATACTAGTGTTTATACTACTTTAGTTGAGTGTGTAACTAGCTAGATGGGAAGGTTATGCAAGATTATTATATTTAGATAACATCTTGTTCTCTCTTCTCTGCTGCCTTCAGTTGTTAACTTTTTTTATAGTATATATCAGTTTGGTGAGAAACTTACATGTAGTTTGTTTCATTCGTTTCTTGTTAAAATGCCAAATTGTAACATATGCTTCTTTGCCAATTGTGGAAAGCATGACTACTAATTTGAACTTTAACGTGTTGCTCATCTCAAAATGTAAGTTCGCGAGTGCTAATAGTCTGGTTTAACTCCAGCTTGTTAATTTATAGGAGATTTTAAATTTATTTTTCCTTCTTTTTTTGTGGACTTTATTAAAATCTAGAACTTTTTGTCCCTTTAACAAAAGTTTTATTTTGGTATTCATTTTTACCAATGTAACATCCTAGATTTTTATGTATAACTAAGGTTTTAAAATTCGATTGGTTGTTAAACTAACTCGATAACAAATAGATTTATGTTATATATAATATGTAAATAAATGAATATTATAAATTTAGAAATTGAGTTTGAAAGTTTTTATTATTATTAAAGGTAAAAGTATTTTTTTCCACTTCGCATCAAATTTTAATTTCATCTCCAAATTTTATCTATTGTTGATTGTCTTCAAAACTTTACATTTTGATAAATTTATCCTATACTTATCTTAGCTCAATAAATTAATGACATCGTGATTTTCAATGAGTTACATTTATTTTCATAACAATTTTATATCACATGTCATTAATTATGAGAAGTCTCTGTTAATTTATTTGATGAAATAAGAACAATAGATATAGTCATTCAAGATATAATTTTTATATAAAACAACATTAATCTGTATTTAAAAAAAAAAGGTTGAATGAACTGTGAACATTTCAATTATCCATCAACTCATTTTTGACTGATTTCATCTGCAACTGATTTTTTTTTTCTTTTTCACCAGACTAAATATGTAGCTCCTTTTCAAATTGGACACTCGGATCCCATTTTTAAATCTTCACATATAACAATCCTTCCACTAAGAATTGAATAAATTTAATTGGGATTTTTTTAAAAAAAAAAAAAGAGTTGAATTTGTTGGAGTCTCTTCTAAACTCAGATATTTCACATTCCATTGGCCTTGATTCATACTACAATTCTTTTACATAATTGTTACAACCATTGGAAAAAAAAAACAACAACAACAAAAGAAGAAAGAAAAAAGTCTCAAAAGCAAACTAGTTTGAACTTTGAAGTTTAAACCAACGTATGTCACTAGCATAATTAAGAGATTTTTGAAGCATATCGTTCAAGTAACCTAGTAATGACTTCATACTACAACAACTGAAACTAAAACATTTGTCACATACATTTTTTTTCAACAGTGGAAATTATAGTTTATATAACACCACAAACTACCCTGCTTCTTGATCATCCTGAGTTGATAATTTGTGTGGTTTCCATAACACTACTAAGATCACCAAGCCTTGAAAGAATCTAAATAATAAGAGAAAATTTAATTTTTAGTCCTTAATATGTCCCAAAACTGCAATTTAGTTCCTGAATATTGAAAATACACTTTTTAGTCCCGGATTTCATTGAAAACATCAACTATTTAATCCCTAAAATGGTTTTTGTGAGGACCAAATAGTATTGTTTATAAATAATTAAGAACCAAAAAGTATATTTCCTATATCTAGGGATTAAATGATAATTTTGACACAAATTTAAAGACTGAAAAGGTTAGTTTACACAAATGATAAACAGTTCACAACCTTATCTTGTAGACTATCTGAAAGATCAATAGCATCATAAGTCCCAGCAAGCCGTTATATGATCTGCAAACCCATGGGTTATTTGTAACTCATATTTGAACCAGGAAAGAAATCATGACAAAAAATCCATTGACCTCGATCCTCAATTACAAATGAACTTTGGCATAACCTCAATGAGAAATTCGAAATCATTAGGAATGGATTAGTGATATAAACTTTGGAGCTTGCAAGAGATTGTAGATTCAAGTGTCCATCCATGACTGTCATTCAAAATTTTAACTTCTGTTTAGGCTTTTTCACCACAGCAAGTCCACGATCCTCTTTTTTTATTTTCTGCAGAAGAACATATATTGTTAACTATAAAGGAAGGACTAAGGAGTGCCTATTTGCCCAAGCAAATAAAATAACAAAGCACGTCAACAGGAAGCAAGGACCTTTTGCTTTTTGTTCTTTTTCTCTTTCTTCTTCTTCTTCTTCTTCTTCCTCTTCTTACATTTCTCTACTTCTACTTCAGAAAGTTCATTCTGCAAATGTAAGCAACACATTAGAGATAGTGACAAAGGCAAATGCCAGATTTGGATCCTCTGAAGTGAGACTTTTGGTGCTGTTTGTACATTTTAGAGTGACAGGAAGAGGTAGAGAGAGAAAATTTAGGCTCTATACACTTTTATTTTGGGACCCACACTTTCTCTATATCTTCCTATCTCTTTCTAGATTGCACAAACTGCACCTTAAATCCTACTTTAAAGGATTCAAATTCAGAAAATGCATCAACAGATATTCAGGTAGCATTAACAGTACTACAAAATCAAGCACCTCAGTGTCAGAGTCACCAAAGGAGTCTACATGCCGTACAATTCTTTCTGGATTTGAAGTACTACCTGCTGTTGACAAAAACCAGAAAATTATTACTTTAAGTATGTATTGCATGAAATCAATCATGAGACGTAAAGGTGGTGTTTTCTAAGTGGAAAATATAATTTCTCAAGCATTTGCTAATTTATCTGTAAGTGTAACTATGAGGTACATGTCAAACGTGAGAATCTTGAATTTTCCAAGTGTTGTACCTAAACATCTTATAGGAGTTTCTAAATGCTTCAGAAATTGGTATGTCTACTTACTGTTCACAACCAGAATAACAGACTAATATCACTAGCAAGTTAGCAACACGTACATATGACATCAGAACCATCCAAGTGAAACATGAAACAGAAAAAGGATGCATAAAGTTGTTGTTTATAATAATTTGGAGTAAACATATGACTTGGTCATTCAAAGATACATGAGTTGATAAATCAATAACTCAAAGTCTAATTTACACACTTTAAACCTTGAAAATCGCATCTACCTACAGTCTAGTTTCTTAAGCTTATTTTATAAAGACTAACTTGCAAGAACAAAAGAACTAAAATGCATTGGTTCCATAAATTTCAATGGTTGAAAAAACGTAAACTAGATTTGCAGGGATTAAGTTTTTAACCCGTGTATCTTTCAGTCTAATAAGATGCTTGCATCATATTTCACAGCTTGTTTAATTCCACACCTACTCATCCCAAGCCAAGCTAAGCGAAACCCAGCACTCCCATAACAGTTAGTGACAAATAAATAACATATTTGACTCCAATGAATGAATGATTGTAGCAATGAAACTCAAACTACTCATATCAATATTAGTTAAATCTCTCTCTCCCTCTCTCTCTCTCTCTCACACACACACACACAAAATGTCTACAAGAAAAGCCAATAAGTTTTAGCTCATAACAATTGCATAGGTTGGGTTCTATTCCTGATGATAACTCATTTTCTGAATCCCGAGGCTTACCATCCCCTCCCCTAAAATTTTCTCTACCCCAAAAAAGAAAATGTGTACAAGAAAAGCTTACTTGCATAAACAGTCTGTTTGGCATTATTGACAGCTTGTTCAAGAAGATCAGGGTTAAGAGAAGCCAAGCCATGGGGTTCCTTGAGCTTTCTCTCGAGAAACTTGGCCAATGCAGCCGCTTTATTCGTGGTCAACGGTCCACCAGGATGAGCCAATCTTCATTCATAGAAACCAACAAGGAAATTAAGACAAGTCAAAATTAGGAGTGAAAAGTGAAAACCAAGAATTTAATAAACAAACGAGTTTACAGTTATCATTATCACATTCTGCAAAAAGAAGAAGAAGGAAGAACCTGGGTTGAGAATTGAGGGAAGAGCGAGGAAGAGGGGCGAATTTGCTGCCTCTAAGCGCGCGTCTTTCATCCTCGCTTAGACTTTCAATCTCTTTCACCATTACCCTTCTTCTTCTTCTTCCTCTTTTACTTATTTAGGGCTACCTACCTCTCTCTCTCTCTATATGTATATCTATATGTATCTCTTTCTCTCGCTCTATATATATATATGTGTATCTATATGTATCTCTTTCTCTCTCTCGCTTATATATTCAAATTCAATTGATGAATTTGGTGGGTATAGAGAGAAACAGACCACAACTTCGCTCCTTGGGTACTTCGATTTCGCAATGTTTGTTTCTTCAGTTTTTATTTCTGGGAAATGCCAGTCGACAGCTCACTATACGGCGTCGTTCACAGAGATCCATGTTTTTCCTTTTTTTTTTTTTGAAATCTATGTTTTTTCCTCTTCATAACAAATTTTTTTAAATTTATATCAAATCAATTAATTAGTTTAATAATTAAATTATATAACTTAGTAGTTATAATACTAGATTGGTCAATTTCGTTCGTGAAGGATTCTATTTTAATACTAAATTTTGAGTTAGATATGAGTGAAAAGTATTCAATGTTTTAACAAATTGATGAAAGAGTCTATGACATCTACATTTGGGATGAACACTACTAATTTGATATATAGAGAGTTTCATAGTAAATATTTTGTTGGTAACACCAAGATCAATAATGATTTTCATCATGCAGTTAGAATTATTTGTACTTTAATTTGTTTTTCTAGTTCAACGATATTTGTACATTTTTTTTCTTCTTCTTCTTCTTCTTTTTTGTATTATCATATTGGAGTTGTCTAACTATTTGTAAATGTCCTCTGATTTTTCTATAATAGAATTTGACACGATGCTTTAAAAAAAGAAAATATATACATGACGAAATCCATTCAAAACCCATTCGTCCATCTTCAAAACGCCTCATTCAAAACCTTTGGAACCTTCGATTTGTGACATAAAGGAGAGAGGAATTTAGGGTTTCAAAACTGAAATGGGGTTTGATTTTGAAGATGGAGGATGAATAGGGTTTTGATTTGCAGATGGAGGATGAAATGTGAGAAGAATTTCGAGTGGCAGTGACAATCGCTAAACGGAATCTCGAATGGTGAAATTGAAATCGCAAATGGAAGATGAATAAGCGAAGATGAATTGCGAAGTGTGAATCGCAAATGGAAGATGAATGAGCGAACTGGTTCAAGGGTGATGAAGATGATGAATCGCCAATGGTGATGAATGAAAGCTGATTTTGTGTTTTTGGTCCTCGGGAAACGCATATGCGCCTCCCACCGTTAAAATTTGAAGAAAATTTTAAATTGGATACCAAAGTAGGTAACGATTTAAAGAACAGGGTATTAAAGTAATCCTTTTGGAAGAACAGGATATCAAAGTGGTACATGTCAATAGGACAGGATACTAAAGTAGAATTTACCCAAAAAAAAATGTATCCAATACTTAATATCTTATATTAAAATAAAAAAAATTATATATTTTTAATAAATTTAATTATATTCTATATATTAAATCAATAATACATATATAATATAATCATATATATTATAGTATATTAAAATATATTATATTTAATAGATATAGGGTATCAAGTATCAAATATTTTATTTATTTATTGATATCATATGTATACAAGATGCCTAATTATTATATCAACACCCACTCAATATCCAAAATAAGAGCAAGGATTTTTCGTTTTCCTGATATCTTAACATCAGAGAAGAGAGACATTTTTCAAAAAACTATTGCTCAACAATTTAGAAGATAAATAACCAAAAGATATAGAGACGTCGATTATTGATGACGCCCTAGTTCAGAATTAGGGTAAGCCTCCAGACTCAAATAGCACTGATAAATGTACTTACAAATAACTTACTATATGAGGTATCACCAGAAATTGAATCCAAATCATATAATTATCATGGGCGGAAAGTGACCAAGTGAGTCAAACCTCATTTGGCATTACTTTTCTTTATTTAATACAATAAAATAATTTAATAATTTAATTAATGATATTTTATATTAAAGAATCCCTTATTTGGGTGTGACAAAGATGTAAACCGCAAATGTGCAAGTGTTCAAGTACAATGTTATGTGTAAAATGGGTTGATTTGACAGTTTTTTATTATTAGTATTCTTTATTCAGTACAATAAATAATAACAATTTTTAATACTTTAAGAGTTTCCTAATTGTCTTTTTTTACCAAAACAAAACCCACACATACAATGTAAGTGTTCAAGTAAAAATGTAACGTGTGAAATGGCAAGATTTCATATAAATGCAAGTTAATTGGTTGGGTTAAGTTCAACAATTGAAATATTAATCTAGTATTTGATTTTGTTAAACTAACTTAAATCAATTCAATTTTTAGTGATTTGGTTATAATTAAGAAGAGCAAAAAGAAAGGAGGATAATTCTTTGCGCTTACAGATTTTGTTTTTGGCCTGAGAGTTTACAGATTAACTTCACTCATTTCTCATCCCCTAATTTAGATTAAATAATTAAAAAATTTCAAAGTTATAAAATGAACTAAGAGATGTGTACTTGATTTTCGAGGAACCCAACTCAATTTTTGTTTTAAAAAAGAAAATCCAACTCAATCTTATCAGTTAGTTTGGTTAGTTCACTCAATGTAAGGAACACTTGAAGCTATAGATCCTAGTATCGAAAAGTTATGTTGAATTATAATTATATTTAAATATTTTATTTAATTTATAATACACTATTTTTATTAAGATAATTAGAAAAGATCGATCACATATATAATATCACTAATTTATTTTGATAAAAATTTTATTATACTTTTTTATCATCGAATTTTTTCATAGAAGTAAAATACTAATTTCTAGTTAGGAATATGAAATTTTTAAGTAACATTCCCTTAATCTTTATTTTCATTTTTAAAATAGAAAAAATGTTATTGAATATATTTTATGAGTAAAAGTTTAATTTTTAGTGTTTAAATTTGGCATAAAATTATAATTTACTCCTTAAATATAGATAATAAAAATTTTCATCTTTCAATTTTAACAAACATGAATTCTTCAAACCAAGCTTGGTTGGCCTAGTGGTCGAGCTCACTAGGTCGCTTAAGCAAGGTCGGGGGTTCGAATCTCACCTTGTGTATGCAGCAACCAATTGGCCAGCGGCAGACCCTTAAATGGAGCACAGATCCGCGGAGGATTAGTCCTTGGCCTGTCGGGCTGGGGATACCTTTGGGAACCAAAAAAAAAACATGAATTCTTCAATCCATACAAAAAAAAAATATTAAAACCGATAATTCAATGTCTGAAAATTTATTGATTGATCACTCAATCTATAAGATTGCAATATTCAATTAAATCTCTAAAAAATCAAAATAATATATTTTGAAGTCTTTTATATAGATTATAAAGTATACATTTTAATTCTTCAAATAATTAACTAATATATCGTTTGAATCTCTTAAAAGTTAAACCGTATATTTTAATTGGCTAACACATGTGTACAATGGTATTATTATTTTTTTTTGTACAAAAAAGTTTAGGTGAGTTGGGTTTCGTGAGCTCACCAAGGCTAGAGCATACCTTCAGGCTCTATGAGCGCTTTCAGAGATATTTATAGATTGCCTACTAACAAGACCCTCACATCGGTAGCAGAATTCGAACTCACGACCTTATGAATTATGAGTTAACTCCTTACCAATTGGGCCAACCTTCGTTGGTCGTACAATGGTATTTTAATGACATGTACATACAAATAGATGAAGGTTAGCAAATTTCTGGTGTTCCTTATCTAGTTTTTCCAAAAGTTTATATATTGAAAGTTTTGCTTGATCTCTTAATCAAGTGATAGAGGTTCGAATTCTACCTTTGGGTACGGAAAGCATTATGTAGCCAGCCGTTTACCCTTAAGTGGAGGACCCGCAACAGAAAGATTTGTCATTATTCCCGACGACGGATATCCTTAGTTTATATCAAAAAATTTTGCTTGGCAATAATGTTATGACGATTAATGGTTGTAAACATGCCTAACAACAATAAAGTGACCTCGTAATAATATGAGAATGACTCTAATACATCAAGCCCAAGGCCATATTTGTACTCACCATTCTATCTTTCACTTGTCATATATATTAGGCTTAAGTGTACTTTTGGTCCCATAACTATGATAAATGTTTCATTTTAGTCCCATAACTTTTTTTGTTGCAATTTTGGTCCCATAACTTTTTTTGTTGCAATTTTGGTCCCATAACTATGACAAAGGTTTCATTTTAGTCCCATAACATTTTTTGTTGCAATTTTGGTCCCATAACTTCTCAAAAGGTTCCACCGTTAGTCCCTTGGTGAATTCCATCCATATTTAGCCGTTAAGTATGACGTGACATAGTAACTAGGATCATGATGTGGCAAAATAAGATGAAGTGGACTGAAATAGGAACTATATGCAACATATTAAAACTTATCTATACCCAACCACCATATATACAAAGAGTGGTACTGACAGGGACCAATCTGGTGAGGAAGAAGAGACTTCAAGCAGAAGGCACCGACGAAGTCGATGGGATCCTCAGCCAGAGTCGAACGACCAAAGCGGCGGCGACGGCAAATCGGGAAGCGGAACGAGGAAGAGGAAGTCCCGTTGGGCTGACGAGGAAGAGGAAGTACCACTCTTTGTATATATTGTGGTTGGGTATAGATAAGTTTTAATATGTTGCATATAGATCCTATTTCAGTCCATTTCATCTTATTTTGCCACATCATGATCCTAGTCACTATGCCACGTCATACTTAACGGCTAAATATGGATGGAATTCACCAAGGGACTAACGGTGGAACCTTTTGAGAAGTTATGGGACCAAAATTGCAACAAAAAAAGTTATGGGACCAAAATGAAACCTTTGTCATAGTTATGGGACCAAAATTGCAACAAAAAAAGTCATGAGACCAAAATGAAACCTTTGTCATAGTTATGGGACCAAAAGTGCACTTAAGCCTATATATTATTAAGGCAAAAATACTCTTTTCGTTTTTAAATTTTATATTAATTTTTAATTTTGTTTCTAATATTCTATATTTTAATCAATTTTACATTATATGTTATTAGTCATGTAGAATTTATCATTAATATTTGGCTAAAGTAATAACAAAAATAAAAATCAATTAAAATACAAAACTTTGGGTATAAAATCGATAGTAAAAAAGCTTTGGCTATAAAAATTCTAGTTAGGAATATGAAGTTTTTAAGTAACATTCCCTTAATCTTTATTTTCATTTTTAAAATAGAAAAAAATGTTATTGAATATATTTTATGAGTAAAAGTTAAATTTTCAGTGTTTAAATTTCGCTTAAAATTATGATTTACTCCTTAAATATGGAAAATATCTTTGAATTTTAACAAAATTAATTCTTAAATCCATAAAAAAAATATATTAAAACCAATCATTCAATCTCTAGAAAATTATCAATTGATAACTTAATCTATGGAAGATTAGAATATTCAATTAAATCTCTAGAAGATCAAAATAATATATTTTTTTAGTCTTTTTTATTGATTATAGAGTATACATTTTGATTCTTTAAATAATTAAATGATATATTGCTTAAATCTTTTAAAGATCAAATTATCACTTCGATGATCTTTCAAGAATCTACTCAAATTACATTATCAATATAATTTAAATATTGAAACAAATACATGGTAAAAAAAATTTCCATCATATTTCAAATGTAAAATATTTATAATTTATAATTTATAATTACTCTAAAATAAAATTATAATTGAATTTTTTTTAAAAAAATACTAAGTAACAATTATTAACAAAAAGAAAATTTAAGAGGCCCAAATACCCATCTTTGTCATTGCTGTTTCACATCAAAATCAAAATATACCAGGAGTAGAAAATTCGGAATCCTTTAAACTCGCCGCCGTAAAAAAAAAACAAAATTTTTCGACTGGGGCATCATCGATCGTTACGCCGATCTCCGCCGTCTGATCTTTCTCCCCGATTCTGGGAACGATTGAAGAACCCAAAATTATATTTTTTTTCAATGCAAGTGATGTTATTACTTTGTATTCCGTTTCATATTATGCTATCATCATCAATGAAAGCTTGATCACAGTCGGTTTAAGCGGATTCCCCTTCTGGTTTTAGGATAGATTTCTTAATGCGAGTGTCATTTAGGGTTGAATTTTAGGTCGGTGTCTTTTTTTTTTTTTTGAGAATTTTTGCTGGTGGGGTTTTCTTCTTTTTTTTTTTTGGGTCGTTTTTGTTTGTCTTGTTTTTTTTACCCCATTGATGTTGGATTGAAGTGATGCTGGACTTAAGGGAAGATTCTAGTGTGAGGTTAGGATTTTGAGTGGGATATGAAGATGGAAGAAGATACTGAACTCGAGGAAGGAGAGGCTTGCTTTTATAAAGATGATGACAACGACAATGACCTTGAGTCTCTCTCTTACATTGTAAGGGTTTACTTGAATTCTTATTTGGATTGGTTTTTTGTTTTTCTTTTCTGGTTGAACAAATATGGATTAATGTACTAGCATCGAACAAAAACTTTCAATAAGCAAATTTGTTTGGTTCCTTGGAAAATGTAGGTAATGGAAATGTACTGTATTTCATTTTTTAACTTCTGTCTGCCGTTACCAATTAAATTAATACTTGCTGATGGTAGCTTCTGGCTTTCTACGGTCACATGTTCATTAGCTGGAAGTAAAATCAGCACCAATGAGGCAATTCAGAAAAACAATAGTGTGCCTTGATTATTTAATATCTAGTGACTTCTAAGCATAGTGAATTAATCACATGGAAACTGCTTAAAAAGATCATGAATTGGTTCTGAAGGTCTGGTGGTGCTGTTTGCTTTTTCTTGCTGTATCACATGTGAAAAGTATAATTCACCCCTTACCGAGCTACTATATAGTACATCCTCCACATACAACAATAACCAATAGAAAAAGAAAAAGAAAAAACTGTTGGCTGCTGCACCATCTGTACTTGTCCATTAGAGCGTTGATGCAAGAATTCTTTTCTAGCTGCTTCTCAATTTGTTGACATTGGTGTGCATTTATGATTCTGCCACCTAAAAAACTAGTTCCTACTTCCCACTGTTAAAAAGAAATCAAGATGAAGATACTATCTCGAATTCTTGTTTTGGTCTTTGTAATGCCTTCAGATATTATATTTTACTCTTAGTGGTTATTCTTGATCCATGCCATTTTTACTATATTTATCTTGTTTGATTTCTCTGTAAATAAATAATACATCTAATATTTTTCCTTCTGTTTCGTGAAGGATGAGAGGATTCAGCATGTCCTCGGCCAATTTCAAAAGGACTTTGAAGGTGGTGACATTTCTGCTGAGAATTTGGGTAAGTGGCACAGTGTAAGTCATAGTTCATGGTGAAAAATGAAAGAACTCTCTTTGCATCCACAAAAGTGATTTTGGTGGATATGAATTTATTCTTTTTAGGTGCAAAGTTTGGTTGGTATGGCTCCTTTTTACCTACCTATGAACGTCCTTGTGTTCGGCCTGATTCAAAGACTCCCCAAAGAAACTACAACTCAGCAAAATCTCCTAAAAATCTCCATCTGGAGGTACATGGAAATTGTTGTTGGTTATTTATATAATATGTTATAGATATTTTGTGACAATTGAGGTATGATTATAGGAAAGTAGTATGTGTCATTTTGTTGCTGACATTTGCTAGCTTTCAAGAAATCTGGCTTACTTGAGCACTGTGGGTTATCTATGATACAGACTGCATCTGATAACTCAAAATTAACTTCAAATGTGCCCTCCTCTACAAGTCTTCAAACTGCTTCTATTCCAGCTCAGTCAATTCATACTCTAAGAGCACATTCAGTTGATTATTCAAAGAAGAAAGATGTAGCAATTTCGGCCAATGCTGTGGCTGAGAGGTGCCCTTTGAATGATGATAATACAAATAAGTTAGGAAATTCAAATGACCAGAGATCACTGAAGTTTCGAATCAAAATGAGATCTAATATCCCAGTGCAAAAGAATATGGCAATTTATAGTGGTCTTGGTCTTGATGACTCTCCATCTTCATCAATGGGGAACAGCCCTGAGGAAGATGAGTGCATGCCACCTCTTTCTCAAGATACTGCCGGAGAATCTCCAACTGGCATTATTCAGGTAATGGATCTTTTCCATTTCTCTCCATGCTGCTGTCTCTAGAAGTAATAAAGCATTCATTTATTTTTGATGCAATGGAACAGGTTATGAGTTCTTTCCCTATCCCGGGGGGTGCTCTGTTATCACCTCTACATGAAAGTCTACTCTGCTTGACGAGAAAAGAAAAAGTCTTTGGAGTCAGAAAATCAATGTCTTCTCTTAATAACTCTCAAGAGCATTGTTCTGTTTCTGCGGATGAGTCAGATTCTTTTGCTGGGGATGGGCGATTGTTGAAGAAGCCAAAGGTGAGAATTGTAGGCCAAAGCAAGAGGCAGTTGGAATTGAAGCATAAGGATGTTAATGGTCTTGAGAAGGAAACTACATTGCATACAATGGGAAGGTTAGAGTATAGAACTCCGAATCACAAGGACTTTCTTTCTAATGACTTGAAATGTACACCTGTATCAAGTTTAATTTGTGATGCTGGTGAACCTGCTGAATTCGCTGGTAAGGTTTCTGAAGTCTCACTGGAGATCAACAAGGATGGGGGAAATGGCAGAATGTCTTTCACTAAAGCTTTGAAGGAGGAGTCATTGGAGTCGATATCTGGTCTTGATTTTGAAAAGAGTGAGAAGCAGCATATAGGAGATAGTTTTATGAAAAGAGTTTCAGAGCGGAAATTCACAAATTCCCTCAAGGATAACTCTACCAGTCCTAAGATTAATGACAAGTGTAAAGCTAACATGATTTCCCAGAAAACTAAATGTGATGCAATAAAATTTAAAGTGAATAAAGATCCTCACAAACATGGGACTAATCAGAAGGAAAAATTATTATCTGAGGGCATGAATAACTTGAAGGGAGATCTGAGTTCCGGTACAGCTGTGGCTCCTGGTGGAAAAGACAGTTTTGGAGTTGGTGTTAATGCATCCTTAACTGATAAGAAGAGTGCTGGCTTTGGTGTTACTTCTAAAATTCAAATGCACAAAACCCTAATGGATAATAAGGTAAGAGATGGTGACAGAGAGTCATCAAAAGGAAAAAAATTAGAACCTCCTGGTCATAGGGCTATAACGAATGCTAACCTAGACAGTGATGTGGAACGGAGGGCATATAGGGTTAAAGTAAAGGGAAAACCATTGGCTGATAAAGTGGGTAGCCAGTTGATAGCTGAGCCATCTATAAAAGATGCTTCAAATGCACACCCTGTTTCAGAAAGTATACTTGCTCCTCTGATCTTTCCAGCTGCAGCACCTCAAGTTATTGCAGAAGATTGGGTATGTTGTGACAGGTGTCAAAAATGGCGGCTTCTGCCTCTGGGCATTAAACCGGAGCAGCTTCCTGAGAAATGGTTGTGTAGCATGCTAAATTGGCTGTAAGTTGCTTTCTCATTTTTGGGTTATGCCTGAGCATATTGTGCTGGATGTACATTTTAACTTTCACAACTGAGACTTGAATGATATATATACTAATAATTATTATACACTTATTTATTTTTCCAAGTGTGCATGCTTTGTGTTGTATGCATTATTTTCTCATATTTCTTTGGAAATTGTTTGTAGGCCTGGAATGAATCGATGTGATATTGATGAGGAGGAGACAACACAAGCAGTTTATGCCTTGAATCAAATGCCAGTCTCTGTGGGTCAAAATAACTTGCAAATCCGTGCCACTGGAACGGCAATTGGATTGAACTCTGCTGATGCTTGTCACGTTGGCCCAAATCTCCAGAAATCCAGTTCTGATTTAATGTCTGGTCAAGGAAGGAAGAAACATACTTTCAAGGAAAAGACAAAGGCTGGAATCAGCAATGACGTGTTCCAATTTTCAAGATCCTCAAAAACCAATGCTCAAGAATGTGGAAAAAATAAAGGGTTAATTGGCATGAACCTGCATCCTGAAAACTCAAGCCCAGTGAAGAAATCTAGTTATCAACATTTGATCAGGTTGAACAATTTGACAGAAGAGAAACATATTTCTAAAGAGAAAGTAAAACAAGCAAACAAAGGTAGTTCATTCATTTCAGAGTTGATGTCTTGATGCTTCATATTTACTGTTGTGGAATGAATAACTGATTATATATATATATGTATATATTTTAAAATCAATCTTTGTTATATTTTTTGAACAATTCCAGGTTATTTTTCTGTTGTATTGTTTTTTAGTTAAGCTTTTTACTTTAGGTGTCCACACTGGTTTAATGAAAAATCCAGCATGGCTTTTTCAGTGGCAACTTCAGTTTTTAAAGAATAATTGTCTGACTGTTATTCTTTCCTTTCTTTGCCACATTTCAGTTTAGTTTACTAACTGATTTAGTTAGTGAGTTAGTTAGTTTTTTTTCCTGTTTTTCAGATTAGGTGCAGTTTGTTATGCACTTAGTTTCTAGTTAGGTTTTTCTATATATAGCTGATTGGTGCTTCTCAGCACACCAGTGTGTAGATTTCAGACCATTATTGGTGGAGTAAAAATCAGAATTTATTCCCCTCAAATCTGTCTCTCTTTTCTCTTCTTGTTTTCTCATCTCTCTTCTCTATATTCTCTGTTTTTGGTGTTCTTGCTGCCCAGTCCAAGAAACCTACGTTTTTGTGTTTCTTTTATGTCCTAAGGGTTCCTAAACTCTACAATCTTGTTAAAACATCTGCAGGTGATATAAGGCATATCAAATTGAAAAGTAAGATGGAGGCTGATCAATATACATCTAACACTCCTAAGAAGTCTAAGACTGAAGATGTTTACCAACCCAATAGTCAGCTGAATGCTGACAAGAGCCTTGATAAGATGGGACTGAACACTAGAAAACATTCATCAGCGAATGATAGTGGGAAGGATATGCGGAAATATGATGAATATTGTTCAACTGTGGATGTACAGGACAAGTTAGTCGATCCTGTCCAGAAACTAGGAGACGATACTCAGGTCTTGTTAAATGGTGCATCCTTGGGTGCAAGAACCAGTAGTAAAGATGATCTATCACTGAAGAAAAGGAAATTGAAGGAGTGGATGGATAATAATAAGAAACTTGACAATGCTTTGTCCTTGCAGGATGGTATACACCTTGGAGAAGAAGGCAGTGTAAGTGAGTTTAGAAAGGAAAAAAAGAAAAAGGTTTTAAAGACACAGACCAATTCAGATACTGAAGGTGGCAGTGAGTTTGATAAAAGAGGTGGGATGAGCCGAATTTTCTTGTCAGTTAGTAGGGATTGCATGGCAGTTGATACAGAAGTAGTCAGAAGTGTTGATCAGGCCCAGAAGCAAAAGAAGCATAGAAGAAAGATCACATCTCAACAAGCTTCGGATGGTAATGGTCCATCAGGCAGGGAATTAAGCTCTGGACAACTTTCACTGGCAGCAACTTCAAGCTCTTCTTTGATTTCAGGGTCCCATAAAGCTATAACTAACTTTAAAGATGTTAAATCTTCACCAGTAGAATCTATTACCTCTTCCCCTTTGAGGATCTCCAACTTGGACAAGCCTATAATTACGGAAAGGGACACTTCAAGGAAGAATGCTGCCGCGATAGGCAATCCCTCTTCTATGAATTCTAAGAGATGCTTGGATAAGAAGGAGGAAAAGCAATCAATGAAAAGAAAGAAGAGAGTTTCAAATGACTTACACCCTGAATGGCACAAATTTTCTTCAAAAGAGTGCCAGGTTGAAGATGGTAAAGCCAAAGTCCAGTCCAAAAATACTTCTGAACTTGGAAATGACCAGTTGCTTGGTGGTGGTATTCATAATACTGAACATGTCAGTTGTGCCAGTGGTTCACATCGTGATGATAGAGTGAACAAGAACATCCAGGGAAGTGAATTTCCTTGGCAGGAATCTGGTAAGGTTACATCATTGCCAGGTGAGAAAAAGGCAACAGAGAATGGTTATTGGAAAAATGGTGGAAGGCATGAGCCAGCAGTTGATCTTAGTTATCATAAATCTGGTTATGAGGTGAAAAATGATGCTAAATACATTTCTTCCAAGTCTAAACATGGGATTGAAAATATTGTTAAGAAAAATTCTGTAAGAAGCTGGCCAACTCCTACTGGAAAGCAAATTGAGCTGAAGCCAAAAGACTTTGAAAACTCAGTTCTGAAAGTTGATATTCCATGTAGCACCAACGGAAATGTTCTATCCCAGCAGAACCAGATTCAGGACTTCAAGGAAGAAAACAAAGTGGGTCATACATGCACAGAATCAAGAGATGTAAAATTAGAAGTTCCCTCATCTTCAGATGGTAAAGTAAAAAAGGAAACAGTATCTGTCAGTTCCAGAGGTAGCCCTGTGTCTCAAGATGGTGTTGTGTGTAATGGGCATCCATTCCACGTGTCTGGTAATGGTGATGTGGCCAAGTTAGTAAAAAGTTCTGCTGATGCTCGTGACAAGGTTGGTGTTTGTCACAGTGCAGGAAATTTTTCACTTCATCAACCACTAAATACATCAAGTCCTGTTACATTAAATTCAAGCCAAACTGCCTCTATGACCCTGCATGAAGCCGCAAAACTAAAAGATTCAGCAGATCATTATAAGGTTACTTGATCATCTTAGGAAGTCTTTTTGTTTCTTTCTGTTGGTTCTTGTATCTTTCTTTTTCTAACTGATGCTTTAAATGACATTTATATTGTAGGACTCTGGATTTGAGTTTGAAAGTAATGAGACTTATTTTGAAGCTGCCTTGAAGTTTCTTCATGGTGCATCACTTTTAGAAAATTGTCAAAGTGAGAGTAACAAGCATGGGGAGATGAGTCAATTGCAAATCTATTCTACCACGGCCAAGCTTTTCAAGTGAGTGAAACTCTGAAGCTATAAGTAAATTTATCAAAGAGGCTTATTTCTTTTACACTTGCATGTGTTTACATGAGCAGTGGTATGCCCTTGTTGAGCTATAATCTAATGGATAATTAGCTTTAGTTATTGGGCTATGTGTGCTTGCTTATGTCATTTGTACGATACAAAGGCCATCTTGCTCAATCAAATCTTGAAACGAGCAAGTGCTGTTACAGATTTTCTGTTCGTATGTTGAAGTTGGGGTTTAAAAATTGTGCCCCTAAATGGCAGTACATCCAAGAGATCTGATTGATTGTCATCTTTCTCCTAAGCCGTTTGCCTGAACTGGCATTTAATAATACATTATTGTTTTAAAATGTATTTCAGGTCCTGTGCCCATGAATATGAAAGACGCCAAGAAATGGCTGCAGCTGCTCTGGCTTATAAATGCATGGAGGTGGCATACATGAGAGTGGTTTACTGTAAATATTCTAGTTCAAACAGGTTGTGGCATGAGTTGCAATCAACGCTACACACAGTTCCTCAAGGTAATCGAATGTAGCTGTGATATAAATAATTCATGCGTCCAGGTCTGTTGGGCATTGTTCTATGATGATTTTGCAATACTTTTTATACATGCACACGTCTTCTGGCAATGATTAATAAAATGGAGCAAGTATACAATAATGCACCCAAAAGGGGAAGAAAACTATTAATGAATTACTTATCTTTACATTCTAAAACTTTTGTTACCTGTTACTTTCTTTTTTATTGTTAAATGGAGTATTGAAGTGTGAGCACATGATGCCTTCTGCTTTTGTTTTTTGAGGGTTTCAATTAATTGGAAAACTATGTAGCAAGGAGGACTTAGTTTTGACATTTTCTTCTTTCTTATTGTTAGTTGTCTGATAGATGCAGTTCTCATCGAAGATTGCAAGTCAATGGTGTAATAATACATTTTCATTCTATTCTTTAGGTGAATCTCCTTCATCTTCTGCATCAGATGTTGATAACTTGATCAATCAGGCAGCAATGGATAAAGTCACTTTGCCCAGGAGTACTGGTACTAATGTTGCAGCTAACCAAGTCATATCTGTCGAAAATCACCCAACTTTTTTCCAGCTTCTTGACTTTGTAAGTTTTAAATTGACAAATAATTTGGTTTGTTTGGAAAGTCTTTCGAGGTTATTCAATGACTCGATCCTTAAGTACCATGGAGATATTTCTAAGACCTAGAACTAACTCTTAAGAGTTTATTAAGTTATATAATAGTGTGGTTATCTATTTGAATATGCTTTGCAGACCCAGGATGTAAATTTTGCAATGGAGGCTTCTAGAAAATGCCAGAGCACTTTTGCAGCTGCTAGTGTAGTCATGGAAGCGGCACGAAATAAGGAATGTATAGCCTCTATTAAGAGGGTGGTTAATTTCAGCTTCCAGGATGTAGATGAGCTTGTGCATCTGGTTTGGGCTGCTACAAAAGCCATAAGCCGCTCTGGTCTTGATGGTGCTAGAGATTGATGTGATACTGTATATAATATATATATATTTTTGATATCTCTACAAGATGGATTTTGGAATGGGAGGAGGGAAAGGTTATCTACCTAGGCTGCTACATGGAAACCTGCGAAGATGCAGGTCATCCTCTATATGTTACCTTTCTGTACATGTGTACAAAATGAGACTGCGTAGCAAATTTTGTAATGTTCTTGCTTAATGTGGATAAACGCACAATATTTTCACCCTTTGGATTAGATAGAGGGCTGGGATCCTGATTAATAAGTGACACAGGATGGACATTTTGTAATAGTTCAGTCGCTACATTTTTTGCTCCATTGATTTGGAGCCTAAAGGGATAAAAGAATATAGAATCTTGAAATATTAGCCAACCATTATTGAGGGCTTTAAATACTGACGTGTCTTAACCGGTCCATTTTTTTTTAAATATTCATTTTTGTCATCAAATTGAAATTTTGAATGAAGAGTTCTCGTGGAAAGTTTTCTCCTGCATGCATTACTGGTAGAAACCTATATTTTGGTCATGCCAGCTTTTGGGGGTGAAACCGTGAAAGGAAGTTATACAGGTACATAGTGTTTCTTTACCTCTTAATGCCAGCTTCTCTAAGCTTCTGTTTCTGGTTCTTTGATTTAGATGTACAAGTTCCTGTATCTTTGAAGGTCATAATGTTGATAGTCTGAATTTGTTAAACTGTCTCTGACTCTCTGTAAAGAAGATCTGTCAGCAATTTGGTATCCCTTTAATATTCTGAGTCACCTTGTGAGGAACTTTGGCTGATAATGAGTTTTTTTCAAGTCAACCAAGGTTTGCAAGATTAGTATATTCAGTTATTTAGAGAATTTCTTTTTACATTGCTCCCTTTATAATATCACTGATTATATCATATGAAATTCATTGATGTTGCCATTAGCTTTGATTGCAGTGAGAATGTTATCATCTCTTATGCCACAGACAACATTGAATTTTTTTAGCTTTAAGGAGTCATTGGTGTTTTTTTTTGGGCTAGTTTTGGAGGCTTTTTCCCTTTGTGACTCAATGTGTAACTCTATTCTATATCATATTCATCTCAGTATCAGATATTGAAATCAGTTTCCTTTTATGTATGAGGTTTTGTAATATCTATGTACATAAGACTATCGATATCTCATTCCCGATTGTTCCATTTTCTAGCATAATAAGGGTAAAAGACAACACACTATTTTGATGGTAATCCCTAAGCTATACCTATGTGTTTCTTTCAGAATTTATTATTTGCCTTTGTGTATGAAAATATTGGTTCTGCAGGTTTCATTTTCCTACTCAGTGTGAATGTGTAGCTATCTTTTAATACATAGTAAATCGGTCTCTACTGTAACCTTTTTTGCAGAGAAATAAAATTTGGAGGACAAAGCACATTTGCAATAATAATGCAAACATGCTAACATAATAGAGACTGTCTGTGTGTACTTTATCTTTTTCATTGAGTTTCATCCTAGCAGTTCTAGAAATATGGATGTCAAAAATATTTTGTTCTGAAGTACACATACGACATCAGTCAATTTATGAATTTTGATATTATTAAGGATGAGACATTAGTTTTCAATGACCTGAAAGTTCCAATAACACTTAAGGCTAAGGGTGGTGATGTTACAAGCAGTTCATTTTTTGTCTTATTTTGCTGATATGCTGTCAATTCTTATACATTATTTAAAGTTATTGTATATGTTTATTATTTATTGATTCCGGATACTTGTTTATAATTGAATTATTAATAGGAGAAAATGTTTATGTCATTCTCTAGTGTATATATTGTAATAAGGAACTTTAAGTTTTTGCTTATTATTGATTGATTCCGGACTCGTGTGCTTCAAATTGTTAATGCCTCAATTCCATTCGATGTTCATTTTAATCATTTCAAATCTTATTTTAATTTTAAATGGGAGATTTTTTTCAGTCACTTGATGAGAATCCAATTGGTAAAAATAGGGTAAGAATTTATATGATTCCCTGTTGGATATCACCTTCAAATAAGGTTATTTATATTATTTATATTGTTTTTATTCTAAAAAAAATATTTGTTAATATAGGAATTCCTCGTTGCTCAGCACTGAAATGAGTTGTGAACTTGTGATTTCAGATTGTCTCCAACTTAACATATTTATCTATATTTTTCTGTCTAAATAAAAATAAGATCACTTAACTCAAATACTCTTAATGTGCATTGTCGAAAGAATAACTAAAATACTAACAATGTTAAGCACAATTAATAGATAGCTGAATTTTAAAACACGATATCTTAATTTTGAATCGAGCTGTGTATGTAAAATAGAGGCAAAAGTTACTTGATATTTACGTCTCGGGAAGAATAGTCTCGACTAGGAAATAATGTTTGAGTCTTACCAAAAAAAGAATAACTGAAATTGTATGACATATATAACAACTTCACCAAAAATCTCTGCAAGTGCACAAGCCATTTTTGAAGTGATGAAATCTGTTGACATCCCTAACAATAAACTCTCTTTCTACAATATCACTAATCACCTTGAATGCCTCATGACAATCCCTGCACATTCTCAAGTTCTTCATTATTCTGATTATCACTCCTTTAGGTGTGTTCATCAATCCAAAAGCCAAGGCTAATCTCTCACTATGCAAACCCACAATTTTCTCTTTGGCTTCTTCTTCCACATCAACAAACACTAATCCTTTACTCACTCCCTCATATCCCCTTTCCTTCATTTTCTCTTCCAATTCCCTCAGAAACCTCACTATCTCACTATCTTGATCATTAGAGCCATCTCCAGCATAAAACAAGTATGTGGTTTCCTTTATCTCAATCCAGCTACACCCAGGTTTCTTTCTGATTCCACTACGTTTCATCATAGATCTTTGATTATGAGCATTTTCCCAATCCCCAGCTAGTACATATGTGTTGGACAAAGTAACATAAGCAAGTCCTACTAGTTGATTTGACTCTATTAGCCTTTTGCTTGCTTCAATGGCTATGTCTAACCTTCCATGAAGCCTACTAGCTGAAAGAATGCTACCCCACAACTCAGCCTTTCCCTCGTACCCATCAAAATCGAACCTTTTCGCTAAATGGTAGGCTTCTTTGACACGCCCAACTCGACCTAACATGTCTGCAACACATGTATAATGCTTAGCTTCAGGCATGACCCCGTATGTGTTGTTCATGGAGTTGAGAAGTTCAAGCCCTTTGTCTATAAGACCTGAATGGCTACATGCATGTAAGACCCCAACAAAAGTAACCTCATTGGGCTTGATTTTTCTATCAACCATTTCTTGAAAAAGTTGTAAAGACAACGCCCCAAGTCCATATTTTGCAGCACCCACAATCATTGAAGTATAGTGAATTACTGAGGGATTTGGGATTTTTCTGAAGATAATCTCAGAGTAATTAACACAACCACATTTGGGATACATGTCCACAAGAGCACTTGAAATCACATCATGCTTATCATATCCAAGACGAATCACTACCCCATGAGTGGTTTTTCCAGCACCAAGGCTTCCCAAACTTGCACATACATTGATCACGCTGGACAACATGAAATGATTTGGATTGTCCAATTTCAAATGATTGAATTCCCTGAACAATTGAAGGGCATGATGCCCTTGTGCATTTTGTGAATATGCTGTGATCATTGAAGTCCATGAAACAATATTCCTACTTTGCATTGAATCAAAAACAATCCTAGCTTCATCAACCTCATTGCATTTCCCATACATATCAACAAGCGAAGAACACACAACAAGATTGGACCCAAAACCCATTACCTCAATAAGAGCATGAACTCTTTTACCTAGTTTAAGATTTGCTAAAACAGAACAAGCATTGATCACAGTGGCAAATGTGAACTCATTAGGGAAAACAGAACTTCCCTGCATCTTGTGGAACACCCGAATCGCCAAATCCGGTCGAGCCACGCCAGAATAACCGGCGATAAGTGAGGTCCAAGAGACGACATTTGGTTCAGGCACTTCGTCAAACACCTTGTGGGCATAGTCGATTCTGAGGAGTCTTACGTAGGAGTTGAGGAGATGGTTGGAGGTGAAAGTGTCGTTTAAGAATCCGGATTTGACAACGTTGGAATGGGTCGACGTTGAAGATGCGAGATCTTTGGAGTTTTGGAGATTTTGAATGAGGTTGGGTTTGGTGTGAAAAAGTGACCGTTGGTGTTGGCGGGAAAAAGACGAGGAAGAAGAAAGAGTTATTATGTTCAACGGCTTCTTCATGTATCGCATCGCTTTGCTTTTTTTGTTTTTTCGGTCATACGCCTTAGTTATATATGAAAAAGCAGGAGGGTATTCTTGTCATTGCATATATGACATAATACTATTTTTTATTTATTTTGAGAAAACTGTTACATATTTTAGGTCAAAGTGCGAATTTGGTCCTGTAACTTTGCTGGAGGTCCCAAATCAGTCATATATCTTTATTTGTCGCGAATTTGGTCCTGTATCTTTGCTCTAGGTCCCAAATCAGTCCTATATCTTTTTTTGTCTCAGTTTTGGTCTCATATGTTTGAAAACCTCTCACCGTTCGTCCTCCGTCCATTTTAAATTACAGTTTAGTCTTGAAAACTTTAAGTCCCTTTTACTTTAGTCCCTGACTATCAAAATGAAAGTGAAAGAGCATCCCTGAAGATTCTCAAACCTTACATCTTGGTCCCTAATCCATGAATTCTTCATGAAATGGAATAGAAATGCAAAAACAACACAAATTAAAGCAAATGACAGAGGGACCAAAACTAAAAACACAGAAAATTTAAAACCCACCGGAATATGCCCCAAACTAGCCGAAAAACGTACGAAAATCGCCGAGAAACTCAAGAACTCATCCAAAAACCACAATCCTCACTGAAATCTCACTCAAATAATTGGGGTTTTTGGATGAGTTTTTGAGTTTCTCAGCGATTTTCGAACGTTTTCTGTCAAGTTTGAGGCATTTTCTGGTGGGTTTTAAATTTTCTACATTTTTAGTTTTGGTCCCTTTGTCATTTGCTTTAATTTGTGTTGTTTTGCATTTCTATTCCATTTCATGGAAAATTCATGGATTAGGGACCAAGATGTAAGGTTTGAGAATCTTCAGGGATGCTCATTTACTTTCATTTTGATAGTCAGGGACTAAAGTGAAAGAGACTTGAAGTTTTTATGACTAAACTGTAATTTAAAATGGACGGAGGACTAAAGGTGGGTGGTTTTCAAAACATATGAGACCAAAACTGAGACAAAAAGATATATGACTGATTTGAAACTTTGAGCAAAGATACATGACCAAATTCGAAACAAAAAAAGTTATAGGACTGATTTGGGACCTGCAGCAAAGTTACAGGACCAAATTCGCACTTTGGCCAATAATTTATTTTGACTAAAATATACAAGGCTAAAGTGCACTTTTGGTCCCATAACTTTAGCAAAGGTCTCAATTTGGTCCCATAACTTTTGAAAACATCTCACCGTTGGTCCCAAGTTGATTTCCATTCATTATCTGTCGTTAAATCCACCTCACTCATATTTGCCACGTCATCATTCAACTCAGTACGTCAAATCATCTTTAACGGCAAAAAATGAATGGAAATCAGCTTGGGACCGACGGTGGGACGTTTTCAGAAGTTATGAGACCAAAATTACAACAAAAAAGTTATGGAACCAAATTGAGACCTTTGTCAAAGTTATGGGACCAAAATTGTAACAGAAAAGGTTATGGGACCAAATTGAGACATTTGCTAAAGGTATGGGACCAAAAATGCGCTTTAGCCAATATACAAAATCACCACCTTTGTAGATAAAGTATTGAATTTATTGTACCCAAAAAAAAGTATTGAATTTAAATTTTGTCCGAAAAAATTTTATTCTTTTTTTTAAACACAAAAAAAATTATTCTAATATACGAACTCTTTGGACCATATGAATTGATATCAAATTTCATTAGTGAGAAGATTTTATTTTTTGATTTTTTATTAAAAGAATATTATTTTTAATTATTACCCATCTCAACAATTCTCAATTGCAAATTTGAGTGATGACAAGTGTAAGTAAAAAACAAAAAAAAAATGGCTGAATACTCAAATTGGTCCCAAAAGTATAGGATAGATTTCAAATTGATATTAAATGTTTCATTTGTTTCATATTAGTTCTACATATGATTTTTTACTTTCAGTTACAAACTACTAAATGTGTCTTATTTCTCTCATTTCATGTTTGAATATACAGAACTCATAGTTACGAGTTACTTTTGATGTGTCTTTTCTCTATTTAGTTAGAGCTGTTAGCAAACGAGGTTGAATTGAGTTCCGAAAGTGAGTTGCTCATTTCACAGCTACACGAATAAAATTTCCCATCATATCTATCTCGTTTCAAGTTTGAATATAGCGAATTTAGAACTATGTGTTATTTTTAAACATTTTTTTTTCTGTCTAGTTAAGACCGTCAACAAACGAGGTCAAATTACATCCTAAAAGTAGGGTTTCATGATTTTTTTTTCTTTTGGTCTCAAACCCACTTGGAAATTCACTTTTGGGGGTGTGATTGATCTTGTTAACTGACGGTCTTAACTGAACAAAGAAAAACTCCTCAAAAGTAACACATATTTTCGAACTCGTCAGATTCAAACTTAAAACGAGAGATACATGAACAACTTTACTCGTTTAATCATGAAACAAGCGACTTACTTTCGTGATCTAATTTAACTTTATTTTCTTATGACCCTAATTGAATAGAGAAATGACTAGTAAAAAAAACTTGTAATTCTAGATTTGTCATATTCAAACTTATAAAACAAAAGATATGACCTCATTCAGTAGTTTGAGATCAAAAGTAAAAAGTTATAGAAACATATAAGACCAATATAAAACAAATAAAGTACTTAAGACCAATTTAAAAATTTATCCCATACTTTTAGGTCTAATTTGAGTATTCGACCAAATAAAAAAAAAACTATTTTTCCAATAAAAAAAATTACTTTTTATAGTTCAAAACTTTTCTGGCCATGAATAAAGTTAGATTCAGGTGTTGGATTATTTTTATGAATGAAATTACATGGAATACCATTCCAAAAGACAATCTTTCATGAGACACTTGAAAAAGAAAAAGAATGATTAATACTTTTAGAGCAAACCCCCTTTTTGGTCCCTCAATTGTTACTGAGTCAAGGAATCGGTCCCTCAATTGTGAGAAACTACAACTCAGTCCCTCAATTGTACAATCCTGTTTACGTTTTGGTCCCTCACGTCTGGTCCGTTAGTGATAGAGGTGTTAAGTGATGACGTGTCACCGTTATCTGCTTAGGTGGCCGTTAAATGCTTAGTTGAGGGACCAAATCCTCGACTCAGTAACAATTGAGGGACCAAAAAGGGGGTTTGCTCAAATTAGTATCCAACTCATTTCCACTTGACACCTCATTAAAACTACTCTCTTGCAATTTGGTCCCAAAACCCCTAAATCCCCTAAAACTTCTTTTAATCCTCTTATTCATCTTTTTCATCTTCTTCATTCATTTTAGTCCCAAATGCTAAAAATAAAATTGTAAAGTATCCCAAAACCCTTCCAAACATTCCAATTTAGTCCTTAAATGTATTAAAAACCCCTAAAAAAACTACTCTCTTGCAATTTGGTCCCTAAATCCTACTTTCCTCTTCATCATCTTCATCTTTCATCATCTTCATCTTCTCATTCACTCCAAACCCCAAACCACAAAACCCTAAAACTACACAACCAGAAATCACCAAAAATTACACAAGTTTCATCAATTCATCAATTCTTGATTAAAAAAAATTAGTTCATCATCAGTTCATAACATCATCATCATCATCATTCATCAGTTCATCATCCAAAAATTAAAAAAAAATCAGTTTATCATCAGTTCATATCATCATCATCATCATCATTATTCATCAGCCGAAAAGCTCTCGTGGCAGCGAAGGAAGGAATCGAGAAGCTTAGAGACTCATGAGAGAGAAAGCAAGTCGCGACAGAGTGAACATGTGGCATCGTTGAGCTTTCCATGGAGTGAACCTGATGGTCGTGACAGAGACTCAAAAGCGAACGGCCGAAATGGGTAAACAATGACGGCGACGATGAGTTTTCATGCATTCTCTCGGAATTTCTTCAAAATCGAAAGAAACCCCAAACTTTCTCCCCCAATTCGAATTCGAACCCTAAGAAATGAATGAATTTATCTCACGACGCCCAAAATGGTTGTGAACTTGAAATCAAACCCAGAAATTGAAGAATCGAGCTAGAGAATGTTTAAGGATTTGAATAATCGAGCCATTTTGATGTTTGAGGATTTGGTTGAAGCAGTAGGATCGGCGGTGAGGAATGAAAGATGAGAGAGGAATGAGGATGAAGA
>QANZ01012333.1:80130-124748 GCA_003254925.1 Chamaecrista fasciculata
CCTATTACTTATTTAATTTTTATATTTTACTTTTAATTTAACATTTTATATATAAATATTTAAATTTATTTAATTATATTCATATATATTTTTTTAAAGAATCATATTTTAGTTATTTATATTTAATTTTTTATTTTAAAAAATAAATTTAAAATGTAAATAAATAATAATTTCATTTAATTATATTAGTTGGCGGATAATGGATATCGGGTACCCGATATATCCGATTTATAAAATAGGATATCCTATCCTATATCCATATTTTTTCGGATATTTCGGGTATCCGTCGGATACCGGATATCGGATAGGGTGCGGATACGGATATTAATTTATCGGATACGGATAGGGTACGGATATTGGATAGGATAAACGGATACGGATACGGATAGTGGCAAAACCACCGGATATCCATCCGTTGGCATCCCTACGTCAGATGTAATATCATTTGTTCTTTTTGTGATTCTCTTGATGATTTAATTTCTCACACCTTCCTCAAATGTGATTTCGCCAGAGCAGTATGATTTAGTCTTTCCTTCTTAATCAAAAGTAATGCTTTGAGATTTTGCAATATTCAAAGTTGGCTTCTGTTTTTGGTCAAACGTTGGAAAAGACAACCCTCTGTGTACTACGACGCTAGGCTTACTGTCCTAGTAGGTATGAATGTCATTTGGAGACTATGAAATGAGAAGGTTCGTAAAAACTCCAAAGTTACTCCGATGACGGTGGTCAAAGCTATTACTTCTCTTGTTTCTTATATTATGCTAACATTTTGAACAATGTTTCTTGTAATCCTTGTACTTCTTCGACACACAAAGTTAATAGTTTCTTAGTTTCTTCTAATTATTCTTTAGGTAAGATTGATTGTGGTCCCACTGTCATGGGCACCTCACATTCTGGGTGTCTAATTTCTTGAATCTTTGTATTGGTGTGTTTCTTACCCTTTTTTCATATATATATATATATATATATATATATATATATAAAAGAATTCTAAACCACCCTTAGTAAGTAACTCAAAAATCAAGAAAATTTTCATCATAATCTAATGTATTTCTGCTTTGAATAAAATTTGTTTTTGCGTGGCTTCATGATAGAGCTATATGATTGATCCTTTTTGTGAATCATTATTGCAAATTTGATCTGAGTTACAAGCAATTTTGTATTTTTAAATAAGATATTAGATTTGAAACTTTATAAATATAATTATTTTTGTTTTTAAGATTTTTTTAATTATAATCAAGTATACGATATAAATTAAGTTTAAATTAATTGGGATAAATTTTAAAAAATCAGATGGGGACATATGAGTGATTACAAAAAATAGTTTTGTAATTATACTTAATATTCTCTTAGTACTCTTGGACATTGTCATTGTTGAAACTTGAAAGAGCATTACAAAAACATCTTTTAAGTTGAAGTTTTTCTTGCTACCTTAAAAAGACCAATAGTACTAATTTTACCCGCTTAGGTCTATGATAAATAATTTAGTGAATTCGATGATATTTAGTTATATGTATTTCTGTTAATATTTTTTTAATTAAAGCTGTGAATAATAGTGCAATAGTGGAGAAGAGGAAGAAAAACTAAAAGATGACGCACATTGTTAAGTGGGCACACTGAGTTACGTGTATATATATATGACTCTAAAATTCGTCTAATGTGCTCGATGTGGGCCCTAGGAACAACTCATTTGAATTCCTACAAAAATGATAATATAAATGATTGTATTAATTCAACCTAGAAGAATTAATTAATAAAGGGGAAGGAACATATAGTTTGCCATTTGCCAAGTGCCAACCCACATATAGTTTGCTCCTCAAAGAAATTTTGACCTTCTAATCATTTTCAGAGACTAAAAAAGGAACTTTATGCTATATGTATATTTTATATATATATATATATATATATTTATTCAAATTAAAAAAAAAACACTCAATTTAAAATATAGTTTAAAGTGTAAA
Organism: Chamaecrista fasciculata; assembly: GCA_003254925.1. Classification (NCBI taxonomy): domain Eukaryota; kingdom Viridiplantae; phylum Streptophyta; class Magnoliopsida; order Fabales; family Fabaceae; genus Chamaecrista; species Chamaecrista fasciculata. The sequence continues at coordinate 82,092 of QANZ01012333.1, forward strand.
TTTGATCTCATATTTTTTGTTAAGTTCCCAATTTAGTCTTATATTTTTTTTTTACTTTTGGTCTTACATCTTTGCAAACAGTCCCAATTTGATTCCATATCATTTTTTGTCTCATATCTTTTGGTTCGATTGCACAGTTAATCCTTTTGCAAAGATATAAGACCTCTTCTACACTTGACCTAAAGATATAGGACCAATTATGCAATTGACCCATATGAGACTAAATTTACAACAAAAAAGGATATAAGACTAAATTGGGACATGATCCAAAGATATGGGACCAATAAGAAAATATGAGACTAAAATATAACTTTAGCCTTAAATATATATATATAAGAAAGAGGAATTTCTTTAAAGAAAGAGAGCATTAGAAAATTACTATGCATGCTTAAATTGTAAGTTACTTTATTCTGTCATAACTATTCAATCGGTCATTAAAACTTAAAAGTACAAAAGAACTCTCTAAAAATAACGAAATTAGGTTTTTTAGAATATATTTATTTGTGTATTTGATACAATCTAGACTCTACTGAGAGATAAGAAGAGACTAGAGAAAATGCATACTCATAATAATGAAGTGTATGAAACTCATACTTTTTTTTCCTATTTTTTCTTAACTTCTTCTAAATTGTATCAAATACATTAACAATTACACTTTAAAGGGTCCAAATCTAATATAAAGAATTAAAGATAACTGCCATATGAGTGATTTTAGGGAGATTCCAACTCGTACCCATAAAAAGGTAAGAACTTTTCATCTAGGTACTTAACCACTTGTGCCATTGTGCCAACCCACGTTAGCAAAAATGGGCTTGTGGGTTTCAATCATGATTAATAGTTGAAACCACAATTTTGTGTGGGAACTAACAATTTTTTTTATTTTCTCTTTCAGTCCTGAAAAGTAACTTAACGTCAGCATGAGGGCCTAAGGTTAAGTTGTTCCACTATAAATACAACCTTAGTGTTGAGGAGAAATTAACCAAACTTCATAGTTCATAATAATAAACTTAGAATTAGAATTCTGTTGCTTCATATTTTTCTTTTCTTTCTTTCTTAGTGAGTGTGTTTTGGTTTGAATCTATGGCTCCTGTTCCTATTTCTCCTCTCAACGTTGGCCACATTGATGATGTTCAAGAACTCAGAAACACAAAACCCAGAAGCATTCCTGAAAGATTTGTGAGAGATATCACTGAAAGACCAAAACTTTCTACTTCTACTACTAATAATACACCTATTTCCTCATCATCTTCTCACATGCCCATCATTGATTTCTCTAATCTCACCAAACCAAACACAGAGGAATCCAGAATTGAGATTCAGAAACTAGCATCTGCCTGTGAAAACTGGGGATTTTTTCAGGTACATGATAATGATGATATATATATATAACACTGCTTTTTTTTTTTTGTGGAATGGTGAAAAATTGAGGAGTTTTTAATCAGGTGAAAAATCATGGGGTTGATTTGAAATTGTTGGAGAGCATAGAGGAATTGAGCAGAGAATTCTTCATGCTACCATTGGAGGAAAAGCAGAGATACCCAATGATTCCAGGGACAGTACAAGGATATGGACAAGCTTTTGTTTTCTCAGAGGACCAAAAGTTGGATTGGTGCAACATGTTTGCTCTTGGACTTGAACCTCACTATGTGAGGAATCCAAATCTATGGCCAAAGAAGCCACAAGGATTTAGGTAAGTAATTAAACTCAATACATAATAATGATGCCATACATGTATATATAGTATATATATATATATCTTGACTTTAATTTTTTTTGCAGTGAAACCATAGAGATGTACTCAAAAGAAGTGAGGAAACTATGCCAAAAGCTTCTAGAGTTCATAGCTATGGGGCTTGGGTTGAAGGAGGATGCTTTCAATGAGATGTTTGGTGTGGCAGTGCAAGCCATAAGGATGAATTATTACCCTCCTTGTTTAAGGCCTGACCTTGTTTTGGGACTTAGCCCTCATTCTGATGGGAGTGCCCTTACTGTTCTGCAGCAAGCAAAGGGAAGCCCTGTGGGACTTCACATTCTCAAGGACAATACTTGGCTTCCTATTGATCCTATTCCAAATGCTCTTGTCATCAACATAGGAGATACAATAGAAGTAAGAATTTTTAAACACCTCTAATCTATGTTTTATCCGAGAGTGAGCCTTGGCGCAACAATAAAGTTGCTGCCGAGTGACTAAGAGGTCACGGGTTCAAAAAATACTTTTTTTAATAAAGATAAAACTTATTTTAGTGATACATAGACTAAGTTCAGTACAATTAAGTATGATATTGCGGATTTGAATTGAACTGTTTGTATAGAATAGATTTTTTTGATAAAGACAAAACTCATTTTTTCAATGATTTATAATCTCTGATTATTAGTAGGAAAATACTACCTGACTTTTGCCAAAAAAACAACACTACACAGTGCATTGTCAGACTCATGAGAAACTGATATAATTAGGATTGTGACCTTAACCAGTGAGTGCATTTCAGTATTTAACTACACATCACATCTCTCTTATTTTATTCATATATATATATATATATATACATATATGCTATACATGATTCTTAGTTGGAAGATTATATATAAATGCATGCAGGTGCTAACAAATGGAAAATACAAGAGTGTGGAGCACAGAGCTGTGGTTGATGAAGAGAAAGATAGGCTCTCACTAGTTACATTTTATGCCCCTAGTTATGAAATAGAGCTTGGACCAATGTCAGAATTTGTGGATGAAAATAATCCATGCAGGTATAGAAATTACAATCATGGAGAGTACAGTAAGCACTATGTAACAAACAAGTTGCAGGGCAAAAAGACATTGGATTTTGCCAAAATCCAAACCAGCTAGAAAAAAATTGAAGACCCACAAGTTAATTAATTATGAGGAATAGGAACTTTATAACTATATGTGTGTGTGTAGACATTGATATTGTATATTACATATTTGCAATACAAACAAGAGTATAATGCCATACCATGCTTCCTTTTTTCTTGTCATTGAAAAATGCACAAAAATTTTTTAAAAGTAAAAATATCAAATGGGTGATGTAAAAGAGTGTGATTGTGGGTCACATACTCTCACATATGGGCTCACTGTTCATATCTCAATTATGCATGTTTGTGCTATATATGCTGCCTTCTAATGGAAACTTGTGGGACTTCCATTTACATGCTTTTGGTATCAAATTGCAATTTGTTGGTTTCCGTGGAACCAAGAATCAAGCAGAATTAGATGTTAATGTTCTAAAGTTTTCACTCTCTTGCATATCTTGAATTGGGATAATATGAAGTTTTTTAAAAAAAAAAAATAGGAGGTATGGATGGTTTGAATCTTATAGAAGAGATTAATTTCTCAAAAAATGATGAACATATTCGAATTTCTGTAAAGAAAATTGAAAGGTGTCAACATTTAATGTCTGATAATATTTTAAATAAAATTATCTCTAGTAGAAAATATCTGTAAAATAAAGGTATAATACAAAAAAGAATATGGGATAAATTGTGAAATTTATATGATATTAAAAGATGAGAAAAATTATTGAAAATTTAGATGTGGTACATTTCTTTCTCCAAATGGAAGTATTTCAAAGAATTCAAGGGTATCCCAATTCAAATTTGTGATGTGGGGTAGGTTCATATATATAAATATATATATATATATATATATATATATATATATATATTTGTTTAGTGAAAGAATCAAACATGAAGAGTGGACAAAATCATTGAATGTCCCATTGGTCCCAAGAGGCATAGCTTTTTCTTAGTGAGAGGCCCACAGGTCATTCATGCATGTTTTAGTTGTTCATATAATTGGGGTGAAGGATACACCAACCAAGCAACTTGTGAGTTTTCCTACTGATTCTGAAATGAACTGACATCTGAGTGAACAAGTTTAAACTTTGAAGAAGAGAGATATAAATAGAAAAAGGAAAATATTTTCTCATAATTGGTCAAAGTATATTTTTGGTTTTATATTTTTTGTTAAGTCTCAATTTGGTCTTATATTTTTTTATTGTTGCATTTTTATCTCATCTTTTGGTCAACTTACAAAATTATTCTTATATCTTTGCAAAAGATTTCACATTGTGGAATTAACCGTGGAACATTTTATAAAGATATGAGACTAAATCTACAACAAAGAATATATAGGACTAATTTTGTACTTAACCAAAAGATGAGACCAAAATTGCTCTTTGGCCAAAGTTTGTTATCTCACTTTTCTTCCAATATTAAGTTAAAAAGAATGAGAAATTAAGAATTATTATTTTTTGTGTATGTTTTGATTGTTTTCGGTTCTTCATATTCCTTAACCAATATAAGGATATTGATTAGGAAAAAAAAACGTAGATTGAATGTACCATGAATTCATGATATTTTCAGACATTTTATATCTATTATAGTATATACATTATTAATTAATTGAGTCAGTGATTGATTAATATTATATAAATAATAGGGTAAATTACACTTTGGTACCCTGTGGTTTGACCCTATTTCACTTTGGTACCCTGTGGTTTAAAACTTGACACTTTGGTACCCTGTGGTATTCTCCATTAACACTTTGGTACCCTTTGGAGCTATTTTGTAATTTTAACCATAACAAATTTTGCAAAAATTACATATTGACCCCAAAAAAATTTCAAAAAATTACAAATAGGTCCCTGGATACATGTTATATAGGGACTAAAATGAAAAATTTAAAATTTTTTTAGGGTCAATATGTAATTTTTGTAAAATTTATTATGGTTAAAATTACAAAATAGCTCCAAAGGGTACCAAAGTGTTAATGGAGAATACCACAGGGTACCAAAGTGTCAAGTTTCAAACCACAGGGTACCAAAGTGAAATAGGGTCAAACTACAGGGTACCAAAGTGTAATTTACCCTAAATAATAAGCCAAGTATTCATAAATGCCTTCAATAGATGCAGTCAAAAAAGAAAGAAAGATCCAAAGTGGGGTACGATTGATTTTACAAAATGTGGTGTACTACTATACAGAAGATGCTTGAAGCAAAAGCAAACCAATAAAAATTAAACAAACAAATGTAATCAACTTAGTAAGTAGAGAAGATATTAACTTAGGTACACTGCCTAAAACTACTGTTTGAAAGTGACAAATCATTGAGCATTATCAAGTTCATAGAGTTGAGTATCCGATCTTCTATATTTTATTTGGTGCATTTTAGAGAGAAAATAGAAAAAATAGAGAAAAAAAAAGTGTGGGTCTCATATATTTATTTATTATTTTGTAAGATCCACACTTTTTCTCTATTCTTCTTTTATCTCTCTAAAATGCATAAAAAATATAAAGAGTGGAAATGCTGCCCTTAAGTAATCTGTATAGATTTGTATCCTTTAAAAAGTAATTATATTGGTGTATTTAGTTGTAATTTAGCAAAACATATTTAAATCATATTTTTTTCTCTTTACTTCTTTTTATTTTTCTTTAAACTCTACAGTCTACATTTGTATCAAATACATTAACATTCATACTTTAATTTAAAGGATTCAAGTTCATTTTAATTTACTGCCATATATATACAATAATATATAACAATTGATTACAAGAAGCCAACGTCTCAAAATACACAAGACAAGCATGCATATTAATTGTGTTTATTGTAGTTAAATTTTGAAAAAAAATTATTTTTTTGTCTATGAATTTATCTCAAAAGTCAAAACTAACTTGTCACTAATTTTTTACAAGCATTAATTATTTAGTCCCTAAAAAATAATTTTTAATATCCAGAAATTATATTTTAATGTTTGAACAAGGCTGCAGAATCTATAATAAGATGCAGTTTATATAATTGAAAATTGTACAACTTAATGATTTTACCTTTCTTGAGTTGAAATTTTTGTCCATCATTTGCATGAGTAAGTGGATATTGACGTAGTGGGTCAAAATTAGAAGGTGTGTTGTTTAGTGTTGGATGCAAAACATGTAATATGTAGATGTATGATTAGACATATATTATAGTCAACTTTTCATTTTATATTAATAATTAAGTTCTATATATTTGGTATTTTATATTAAATAACATTACATCTTTAAACTTTCATATTTACTCCTATTTACATCTTAAAAACATCCATGATACTATAACATATAAAATAATGAGTATAAGATCACAATGTACCAAACATATCCCAAAGATGTTCCCTTTTTCTTTTTTTCCTTTTTTTAATATATATTGTTTTTTTTCTTTCCTTTTGAATCAACATGATCAATTTCTGTATGCAAAATAAGAACAAAGAGAGTTTTGAAACGTGGAATCCAACACCAACACTAACACCAACACGCCAACAAACCCCACATTTGAAATATTTCTTGAGTTTTGTTTTTATTTTATTTGTTAATAACACAAATTGATATTATCATGTTGATAGTATCATGTTTATTTATGACCGTTCACCCCATGTATGAGGAACGTGAACAACAATGATATGCATATATATGACAAAAAATATATGCCATTTTCTCACCAGTGAAGTCACACTGACACAATTATAATTCAGAAATTTATAGGGTTGGGAGTATTTCATAAGATAAAAATAAGGATATATATATATATATAAACTTAAAATAAGAAAATATTTATTTGGTCCATATTCTTTACTCAAATTTTCAATTTAGTCCCTAAAGCTTTAATCTTTTAAAATCCAATCTCTATAATTTGTAATTTTTTAAACTTTAGTCTTTAATAATGAATAATATATATGTGACAATACTATTTTTTAAGAGTTTATGTGAAGGAAACAAATATAAAATTAAGGGTAAATTACACAAAAGGGCCCTGTGATTTGGCCAATTTTTAGATTGGGGCCCTGTGGTTTCCTCCATTAGCAAATAGGGTCCCAGGTGATTTTTTCCATCTAAATTAACGGAGCCAGGGTAAATATACTAATATCAATTATTATAGTTGTGTCAATACTCAATATTGAAAGTTAAAAAAATTGTATATTAAACTTTCATATACTTATTTGTTATTTCAGTTAACTTTAAATATACATTATTTATATGAGAAATTTGAGTATTAAGGGTTAATAAAATCCAAACATATACAAATTATAAGGATTTGTTTAAAAAAAGAAACTGTAGGGAATAAATTAAAATATTCAATAAATTATATAACCCAAATAATGATTTTTCTAATTAACAATGGTGTATAAAATCCACATTATTAAAATTCTGGCAAAAGTACTCTTTTGATCCCCAAACTTACATAAACTTTCAATTTCATCCTCAATTTTCTTTTTTGGTCAATTTTGAGCCCGATATTTCACATTTTGATTAAATTTATTCTTTGACTTATTTCTTTTGATAAATTAACGACAAACACCATCTTGTTTTTCAATGAGTTAGAATTTGAATTTCTTTTTCTATCGATTTTACATTATATGTTAGTAACTAGGGGCAGAGCCAGGATGTTTGGCTAGGGGGGCCAAAATCGTATTTTAGTCCCTAATATTTATATAAAATTATGTTTTGGTCCCTAATGTTCGGATTTGAGACGAGAAAAATATGACTATATTCAATAGTTATCGACCAATTATAAAACTTTTAAAAAAACATTAAGGACCAAAACAGAACAAACAATTATTAAGGTCAAAGTAGAACTTTGGGTAATAGAATCTTGGTCTTATTTTTCTCTATATATTATCAATATTATAAGAAGATAAAATGTATAAGTTGGACAAAAAAATGTAAAGAAATAATGAGATTGGAGAGATAACAATATTTAAATGGATTAAAATATTAAATAATGAAAAGTGATGAGTTATGCTTAAAATTAGATACTGATATGTTGGGTCTTACTTTACGGGATTAAGTTGAATAATAAAATCAGGAATGCATACATAAATATTTATTTTATTTTTGGGGAGCCAACTTCCTTCATTCTTCATAAAATTTCCAACAAATATAAGGGGTCATTTGAAATTAGGGATGGCAACGGGTGGGTATTCGCTCATTTTTTTATTATACGTATCCGTATCCGTTCATTCTCTCCAATATCCGTATCATATCCTATCCGATATCAGGTATCTGACGGGTACTCTAAATATCCGAAATACCCTAAAATAATGGATATAGGATAAGATATCCTAATTCAAAAATCGGATATATAGGATATCTGATACCCAATATCCGTTAATTAAAATAAATTAATTAAAAATATAGTAAAAAATGTATAAAATATAATAAAATTTTATATTATAGGTTATCGGATACCAGGTACCGGATAGTTAATTCTTTAATTTTCAATATACATACCCTATCCGATATCCAGTATCCGACAGATATCGGATATTTTTTACAAGTAGATTGAGATGGATATCATACAAATCCACCCAAATTGCCATTCCTATTTGAAATTCTTAACCCACAACGCAATGCTTATGCAAGCCTCAATATTTCCCACATTCTCAACATGATATCACCATTCACCATCCATAATTAATGTCTAAACTCTCTTTTTTCAAACAAGAAATTATTCTTCCATTAATTTATGTAAGAAAATTATTTAAACATGATTAATTGGCTCAATACATATTATCTTTTGCTATTAACACAAATCGTTGAAGCTGCCATATTAATTATTTCGAGAGGAAGATGATGTGTGCAAATGGAAGTGGAATTTGGGTCCCTATGACTAAATTTGAGAGGCTTTTATTAGTCCAACAATGAGGCAAACACTAATTAAATAATTAATTTCAGACCATGAGAGAATTTATACTAGATACATCACTAATTAATAATTATGCTCCATTTGGCATGGGAATAATAATAATAATAATAATAATAATAATAATAATAATAATAATAATGATAATAATAATAATAATAATAATAATAATAATAATAATAATAATAGAGATTTTCTAATCAAGTTAGGATTAAAACATAAAGTATGTGGAGTACTGTAAAAGTTGTTTAAAATAATAGTTTGAGTGTGATTTGATTTCTTAAATGCATACAAGTTGACAACTCATCAATTTTTAAAAATATAATATAATTTATATATATTAAGATAATCGTGAATGCAATACAATTAAGTTCTTTTAAGGTTATATTTTAGAGACTATATAGAGAGACCAAATTATTAAAATATATAGATTTCATAACTTTCAGACATTAAATAGTATAAACTAGACTTTTAAAAATAGAGTTGTTAATTTATGTATCTTTTAAAAACTAATTTAGATGTTTACTCGAATGATTTTAAGAAAAAAAATCCATTTTAATTAATATTTTTCTCGGTTTTTAAAATATAATAATGGTCCTTACTCAGTATTTTTAAGATATTAGTTAAAAAGAATAACAATAATAATTTTTATTTTGGTTGATTTTGTTGCTTTGTTAGTTAAGTGAAGTGAGCTGTATATTGTGGCAAGTTGCTTCAACTTCCGACGTTCTTTGAATTTTGAAACCACTTTGCCACTTTCTTTACATTTGTTAATTTTTTTTTTTTGGCCAAAGTCTCAAATTGGTATTTTATCTATAGGGTAGATTTCAAATTAATCTTTTATCTTTCTTTTAATTGTTTCAAATTAATTTTATAATTTTTATGATATTTCAAATTAGTCCTCAACCTACTTTCGAGACACAATTTAACCTCATGTGCTGATGATTTTAACTAAGAAAAAGAACTCTTCAAGAATTAGTGCATAATTTCAAACTCTTCAAATTCAAAGTTAAAACGAGATAGACATGATCAATTTTATTTGTTTGACCGTAAAATAAATTACCTATTTTTGAGATTCGATTTGACCCTGTTTGTTGATGGTCCCAAAATACTTAGCAAAAACAACTCATAGCTCGAATTCGTCATATTTGAGTTTAAAATGAAAAAAAATATGACCATATTTAATATTTTTGGAATTAATTTGAAACATTATAAAAATATGTAGAATCTATATGAAACAAATGAAAAATAAGATATCCATTTAAATTCTACCCTATATAGAGTTGACCTTTTTTTTTTTTGGAACATGTATTCTTTATTTTGGAGGAGACAATCATGTTCGAGTGTTTGATAGCCCTCATTCTTACTTCTTAGGTAGGATGGAATCATTTCCATTTTTTTAATAATTTTTATAGTAATCTAATGATTTTGATTATTAAAATATGGTAATGTAATCATTTTGTTTAAGATACCAACAAATATTTAATGAGAAATTCAACACAATTTCCAATTTTAGTGACATTAAACTTAAAGATTGATATAAAACAATAATAATTTAAATTATACATAAATTATTCACTGTATATATTGATAGTTATCAAATAATTGAGTTTGTGCATTCTTCGTCAACGAAGTGAAAAATGGAGTTATCAGTCTCCATCAAATTTGTGTTTTTGGAGATAAACATAAGATTCTGTCTGGCGCGAAAATAGAATTCTAAAAGTCTCAATCAAAATATCAAATCTAAGCATCATCTTTAATATTGTTACATGCTTGTACAACTAATTTAATTGATCATCTATTGACGGCAATGTTGACCATAGTTTGATCTAACTATAATAACCAAAATTTTTAATTAAAAATATAAGTGGGTTAATTATTTTATACACCAACGCATTTCAACATCAACACAAAAGCAGGGCATAATTAATCAATGTAGTGTAAGAATTTGGCGATAATTCAATATTAAAAAAATATCAAATTAACAACTCAATTTTAAAAAATTAAAATATATAATTTTAACCCTTAAAAGATATCAACGATATACTTTTCTAATTTTTTTTAATCCTTATGGATTAAAGAGTATATAATTTGATTATTTTTTTTTCAATGACAAAAAAGTTTATCATTTAATTCTTTTAAAATCTAACTTGTGTATATCAATCATTTAAAAATTGAGTCGTCAATTCACTAATCTTTCAAAAACTAAATAATTCATTTATTCAAATTTTTTTTTGAAGTAGAAAATACATATTATATTGTTCATTATAAAAATACCTAACTCACCTCAAAAGAGCTCTCAAAGGGATCGAGAGAGTTGCCTCATTATATTGATAGAGTTAGAAAGCCTTTTAGCCAAGCAATGTGGGACTTCAACACGCCCCCCTCACGCCCGACATAAGAGCGTGAAGCCAATGAGTTATTCTCAGGGCAGCCCACAGTAAGGCTCATTCATCTCACATGCTCAAATCTGGCTCTGATACCATGGAAAAAGGCTTAACTCACCCCAAAAGAGCTCTTAAAGGGATCGAAAGAGTTGCCTCATTATATTGATAGAGTTAGAAAGCCTTTTAGCCAAACAATGTGAGACTTCAATATTCATAAATGATTGCCTTGATAGTAGAATAAGTCTTGTTCTTTGTTCTTTTCCTCACTAGTATCTTGCATTGGAGATAATTCTATTCAGGATATTAAACACTAAATGTGACCATCTTTTTCAACAAAAATTTAAAATTGAGTTCACCACCTTATAAAAGACTAACCTCTTCCACAAACTCTCATTAATATAATAAACCTTATTCATTTGTCAAAACCTCTAGATTAAAACTCAACTTACAAATATGATATATCAATGTGGAATTGATAATTTTAAGATCTTATGAACCCAACTACCTTTGTTTAAAAAAAGAACTCATTGAATGCAAATTAATTAAAACAAAACTTAAGAAACCGGAACAATAAAAGTACTTGGCTTTATATTTTTTTTATTATCATAGATTATAAAGCCACGTGAAAAAGATAAGATAAGAAAGTAATCTACTAGGTACTAGCCCTTATATCTCAACTTAAAAAAATTTCATCACTTTGAATCAAAACTTTTGACTCCTTTTGTACATGCCTTTACTTTTTTCTTTTCTCTATACTCCTAAACTAAAAACATGAACTGATATGAAATATTTAAGAAATTGAAAATTACTTTATAAACAAATAATATCTCACTAGTTACATTTCATTATTTCAAAATATTACAAACTTAAAAAATTTAGTTTTTTTAAAATTTTTTAAAATTTATTTCATATTTCAATTTTTTTAAAAAAAACTGCATACACCTTCATACCTGCAAAACCCACTAATTTATCCCATATTATTCACTCTTATTTTCAAGCTTTTCTTTTCATAAATAATGTTATTCTCAATTACTTAATCACACCATCCTCAGACTCCAATATTGATAGATACTATGTGTCTTCTCATCTTATTCAATATTCACCCAAATGCTGACTAAATTTCCATCTAGAACAAACAAAATTTCTGCCCCTACAGATCAAAAAGGTATGAGATGTTGTGAAATGCTTCAAATACAAGGCCTCAATGGATTAGAACAGAAAGCAAGAAAGTAGAGTCAATGGAAAACTAGGGAATTCCCACAATCAGATAAGCAAAAAGAATTTATATCGTGATAGATTATTAAACAAACTTGGTTTATAAAAATAAGTAAACCAGTCATATACAGATTACAAACCTTGCAACATGGAAGATCAGAACCACGGCTTAAAAACCCGGACTGATCATCGAACTAATCAAAGGTTCGGGACATTGGGACACTAAGTAATAGGCTGAATTGGTCAAATAAAAATAAAGAACACTTCAAAATCAAATTCTAACTCAACACATGTTTTGGTAACATCTAACTCTATTATCTATATATCTTTTATGTAATCAAATTTAATTTAACTATATTTTGTATGATGAGCTTATCAAAGATTCGACTATGACTGTCATGATATAACACATCCGGGATGTGAATGCAAAGTACAATTCATCTCCTTTACATAAAGCAATCACCAGTAGAAACAGATAAGTATAGAATCTTTAAGATAATGCTATCCACTACAATGGATTTAAATATACCACAGAATAAAGATAACGATTCTCTGTGGGACAACCGCAAAAAAAGATAGCCCCGAACCATAAGAAACCAAAAGCATCTGATGAGACTTTCTCATGTGACTTGACTATTGACTATAATACCATAAAATCAACTAGATGTCACTGTAAAAGATAATTACAGACAATTAATGTAAAGCACCAAAAGTTGTTGGGTTTTGGACTCAAAAAACAGACTATTCATCCAATGGTTACTAAGATGACAATCGTGATTTCACTGAAGCTAAAGATTACACAATACCTATCTTCTTTTGGAGGGGGAAGATTAACAAACAGATTTTAACCATGAAATAAGATGGAAACGCAGTCAAAAACAGAAAATGAAGATAGAGAAGTAACCCGAGGACTCATGGATTGGATTATAATTTCTCCAATGTGTGTGCATATCTACGGTAGTAGCCCGTACCTGTCAAAAAACACTACCATCTCTTTCTTCAAGGCTTTTACCAAAAGGCACTCCACTTTTGCAAGCTCAAACATCATTCTCTCATTTCGCTGTTTTCAGCAGCCACACTGACCCCATCAACTGTGCACTCATCCTCATCAAGCCAAGTACTTGAACAAATTTGGATTGTCTTTGTCTCTTTCCAAGTAATCTCGAGAGATCAAGTCTTCGATTCTTTTTTTAATTGCCTTAACGTCAGGCTGCATAAGTACATTCCAAATAACAGAGCATTAGATAGAGAAAAAGACAGACATATAATGTAGAATAAGTGATGCAATATGGACCTTGAACAGGCGGCCCAACTGCTCAACACACTCCATCACCAAATTTTGGTAACCCAAAACTTTCCGACTCTTCATAATACGCACAATTGACGCATCAATAGCATATCTTCTGTCCTTATCGACATCATCAACTACCTTTTTCTTCTCATCCACAGGGGGAAGAGGAATCTGCAAGACAAATATACCAGAATCTCAAACATAAGTCAGCAAGTCAATAGAAAAGAAGATGACCAAATAAGAGAGAGAAACTAAAACAATAACTTTCCAAATATTGGTACCTTTATCCTCCTCATTTTGTCGGTGAATTTTGCATTAAATTCAAATTGGTCTGTGGGCGATATTGTTTTTGTGCTTGGTTCCTTGTTAAGAATCTTGTATTTGGCACATGACAAGGAGTGGAGCAGTCTAATAACATCATCATCGGTCAAGTTTAACTGAGTCAATATCTCTGAATAACTCAATCTATCTGCGGAATTAAAGAGAAGCAATGCAGAAGCCTATTGGAAAACAAGAGATAATCCAGGGTCAGAATAAATAAGCCAATACAGGAAACTTTGGACACCACGATGATGCAAAATGAAGGAGTGAGAATAATTATAAGAGATACACTTTAAAGATGAGAAAGCGAATGGTAGAAATATAACCTGGTAGGTCGTCACAACCAGCTCCACAGGTTTGGCATCAAATTTCCCAATTAAATTACAGGTACCCAAGGAGTAAATCCATGTGAGTTTTCTGTGCTTCGTTTTTGTTTGATAAAACTCCTTGAAAACTTCAACGCACCTAACCTAGAAAAACAATAAAGGGAGAGCCGGAGAGATTAATAGTCAACCAAATTAAACTAAATTGAAGTTAACTAGTATGGAAGACTAGGCAATTCCAGATATACCATTTCTGCTGGAAGGTTGAGGTCAAAAGATTTGTAACTTGGCCAGAAGCCAGTAGTTAGAACTGTGACTGTCAGGTCAAGTCCCGGGTCTGCATTAGGAGTATTGCTTAAATACTCTTCAAAGCTGGTTTGGTTTTCCTTCGCCAACGTCAAATCTGTAACCTGGTGCGAGAAACAAGCATTTCAGCGTCCAACCAAAATATTAAATGTTGTACATCAATTTAATTCATAAAGACGTCAATAACACTCACCATTCCTTCCATCTTTGAAGTGAACTGACCACCACATTGTTGCTTCAATTTTGTCAAAATACTTCTCTCATGTTCATCATTGGCACTCTTGTCAAAAAGAAGCCTCCGAGCCAGCTTCTTCCTGCAAGCAATCAAGATATTGTGTTTTCAAAATATTTTAGGAAACAAAGTGAAGCTGCTATATCAAATATCACTCCAGAACACTCCTTCCCAGAACTAGTGAAGCAGTAGTAATAATAGCATTCAGTAATGATAGCAGGTTTGAGCAATTATCTTTCAGATGAAAATTTAGAAATAGCACATTATGATCATAATAATATTTAAGTGTACTCCGTTCTTTTTCTTTATTTTATTCCACTCCACCATGACATCTTTTTGTTTATCCCCTTTTCTCAACTATCTATCTCCATTATCTCACATTTTTAGTGTTTTCAATAACAACCTTTCATGCAAATGCAAGGTGGTAAGTGCCCTACTTTCTAGTTAAAATAAAAGGGAAAAGAAAAAGACAATTCAGTAGCAACCTTAAATTTGATTCTTCAATACAAGATTAAAAATAGTGGGGCAACTTTTAGAAAACAGTACCCGTTAAACCTATGAAACATATGAAATGACTTAATAAATAATTAAAAAAAATGTTCTTGAGGAAGAAGAAAGAACAACCCAGAAAAGCATTCCAAAAACTTAATAATCAACACAGAAAGTTTCCTTCTTCTAATTTTACCTATAGAATTCGGCAAACAAGTCTTTGTCACTAATATAGGCAAGCAGCTTGACCACCTGCAAATAGACCAACAAAAAAGGTCAAAGTCAGGCATCAAGTACATAGAAGTATGTAGTACATCTAGATTAATGCTGACCTTTTCAAGTGTATCTTCAATTGCTTCATCACTCAACTTTTCACTTCCCCCTTTCTTAAGAATGTTATCACAAAAGGTGGCAAGCAATTCTGCACTAGAGCTTCCAGCAACACCCTTGTTGCAAAAGACCTCAAAAGCCTCCTTATGTGCCTACAGGATCAAAATTTTTCAGTAGTACAAAAGAATAGATATCCAGCATAACATTTCAAAAGTCATTCTCTAATCAATACCTTATGGAAAAGGGTGTGATTCTGGAAACAGTCATTCACATATGCCAGGTACTTGTCATGCAGCTCGATCACCTTCCGAACGAAGACCTGAAGAGAGAAACAAACTTCAATTCCCACAAATGTAAACAATGCCAAATCATAAAATTAAGAAATTTCAGAGATTACCTGCTCTTGCAAACTGACACTATCCTTTTTTTCTGCCTGCAGGCATATGATTAAAAAGATATAACTAGAAAGGTCAGCAGCAGAACAAGAAGTTTCCCCAGACATCATTATGCACTTCAGCAGAAAGTTTAGAACAAGAGTTTCACGGTTTTGGTTGTCTTTACTGGTGCTGAATTTTTGCTTGAATTTAATATATGGTAGTAGCAAAGGAATTTGTCAAAACATTTAAAGAGGTGCATTTAGAACTTTAACCTAAATAAGTAGTCATTAATTATGCAACTCTAGTTGGAAAGTATTAGTGATACTCCTAGTTGCACTTGAACCTTATAGACTTCGAAGTACTTCATTAATAAGCTTTTGGAAAATGGAAACATTTTGTTACCCTAAATACTTTGATAGACCCTTGCTCCATAATATATCTCTGATTAAAGCATCATAAAAGAAATATGTAAATTCCACATTATTGAGTCCCATCCATAACTAATTATTAAAGACCAATTCAGGACATAATGATTCATATATGAAGGCCTGGATAAAATTATGAGCTTATTTCTGACTGACTTATCTAAGGCTTCAGTGATGTGGATTTAAACTTACTATTTCGGGAATTCTATTCATTTTATAGGTATCTACATATTTTATATAATGTCTCTTATGTTGTTCAAACTGACTAATTTGGGTATTCTATTCATTTTATAGGTATCTATATATTTTATACAATGTCTCTTAAGTTGTTTATTCAGCCACCATATCTTATGATAATGTGATTTATGGTTATCGATTTGGAAACAGTACTTTTGATTTGCAATACATATCTTGAATTCATGATTTGACTGTAACAAGTTCTGAATAGTCTACCCAAGCTGAAAATTTACGTTTTCCATTTTAATTTTTCCTATAAACACAGTCTACTGGGAGGACAAAACAGACCACCAAGTCTAAACTTCAATTTTGAGATCTGGCAGCAAAAACTTAATATACGCATACTAATTCATATTAATCTTTACTCAATTATTGCAACAGAAAAGTTAAGCTTCCCAACCAAAAATACGGATAAAAACTAATTGTAAGAAAACTAGTTCGGGAACAGACCTTTCTATTACTTGCTGCATCTTCTGCCAGCTTCACCAATGCCATGCCTTCAGTAGTCACATGCTACAATATGGAAGGAGAAAAAACATCTTACAAAAAAGACAACAAGCTAGCTACCATTTCTTAGAGGCATACAGCAAGGGGATGAAATTGAAAACAGAAAGATAAGCTAGCTCAATGATACCAACCTGCTTAAATATACCAGAAACAGGATCTAACCCCCGAGGTATTTTAGAAAAGAGCCTGAACATCCTTGACAAGTCTTCAATCTATGCATTTAAAGATAAGGATATTACATCATGTTATACTTTTAATGTTGCAAGGAGCATAAGTAAGAAGGGTCTACCACATACCTTGTCATCTCTAAGTAATGCATGACATCCAGAGTGTTCTTTTTCAAGGAGTTGGCTTGCGTACACAGTTAATAGCTCATGTTGAATTTTCTAGAAGACAAGTTTTCCAAAACAACAAAAGATATATAGAAAAAGTTCAGAAACTTTAAAGTTGAACAGTACAATTAACTTAATAATTGCTTTTTTTGAGTTGCCTAGAAAGATGACCCATTAAAAATAGCAGTAGACCAAATAATACCACGAAGTCAACAACAAACCTCTAGTAACCTTGGCTCACTACTAGAATGCAAGTAATGACCAACCCTATCTTTTTCACGTCTTAAGCATTCCTCAGCCTGTGATAGCAAACACAAAAAAAATTAGAAATCATACAATAATGTAAATGAAGCGACCAAATTAAAGAAAGCACAACACAAAAACCTTACTTTGAGCATATAATCAGGACAAGAATCTTCTAGGATCCAGTTGGAAGCCTTTCGAGAATAATAAGAAGATGTGTCTTTGAGCATGTCAACTTCAAAATCATTCTCATAAGAATCCATGTGCCCCATTCCAATTTCAACAAATATATCTAAAACGTTCTTTAGTAGAGCTCGATCAATCTGCTCTCCTTCACGTTCTTGGTCAATCTTTAATCAGAAAGATTTAAATCGTTTAATTAAGTTTACGATTTGCAATCCCTGAAAATCTAACTAAAGATGGCAGGAAAACTTACAAGTGATATCACTGCATCCCTAACTTTCCCATTTAGTTCCTTGTAAACCTAAAATTAGTGAAGCAACAAAATTAATTAGTGACAAATATGCATTTAGCAGTAGCACTACAAAGCTTGTCCTGTAGAAAAAAATCAAGAATTAACATAGCACCACTTAAGGTTTAGCAGTAACATTACCAAATCACGGAAGCAACTCAATCCAACTTCATTAAGGGGTGGAAGTGACCTCCGAGCAATAAAATAGCGATCTAAATAGTGAAAGAAACGAGAAAGCCACCTGACCATAATTTTATGGTTTGCCCACCTCTTGACAAGCTCTCTCAACATAAATTCGTCATGTTTCTCTCTCAAGGAAGGTAACACCTGATAAAAAACAAAAGGATTTATTTTATTAGAATAAAAATGGGAGAGAAAATATTAGGCAACAAATTTAAATATCAATACAATTTAATACAAACACACTACAAGACATTAAAAATGACAAGTCATCCTAAAAACTCTTAAAAGAAAGTGCAACTTTGTAAGACAGGATAAATAACCCTGGGACTAACTACCTGTCAATCATATCGGTTGTTACATATAAGATATGAATAAGGAATCCTTTTCAGATACTCATTAAAGCGAGCTCAAATCGATGAGGAAATCACATCCCACAATAACACCAGCACAGAGCGCATTATTTAGCATTGAAGTAAATTAAAGCCAGTATCAAAGTAAAAGCACTAACTCTACCTCTAAATCTACTGGAAAATAGAAAGCCTATTAATATATTAATATTAGTTTTGTGCCTCATTGTCACAAAACTGTAGGCGAACTTAAATAATATATAGTTCTCTGATGTAACAGTATATTTTATTTTTCAAGACCATGGATTCTTTTAACTTGTAACAATTTTTAAATGTTCTCATAGATCTCTAAAATTTCTTCATTCTCTTCCTGGTAGTACAACATGCAGATATTTTCAGCTACCACGTGTATTTCCTCATGTGAAAACCTTCTATGATATGCTTTCTTACAGGTTTACTCAATATATGAAGCTCATGCAGAAATCAATAATATATTGCTATTGCATTATAAAGTGAGGATTCCATTACTACTTTGAAAGTCAACGCTGTACAGGACACATTAGTTTCATTGATTAATAGGTCAAACAAAAATGTCCTTCTAGAAGTTACTCTTTTCCGTAACTTGTTATTGCCCATACTTGATGTTGTTAATATATGTTTTAAATATGGTTTTAACTTTTCATATATATTAGATGCTTCATTATTATATTGTCTTTAAAGGAATATTTGTCAACCCTAATGGTTTGCAACACTGGCGAGGCAGCAAACCATTTAAGTCATGATTATCAGCTTATGCAACCTATGTAAGATTCAATACAACAGTACCGAATTCGATACTATTACCTTAAGAAAGCATTACTCCCATAGCAAAACTGACACTACATAACATAAACAAGTAAATGCAAGTTAACACAAATCATCTATCCATAACATACCCAGAAGGTAGTGTTACTCACCGTTAATACGATATACACTTCAAAAGATTCCCTGTACTTGTCATATAGGTTTTGGGAATAATCATGGGGAGGCTTTTGGGTGCACATATTATAGATAGTCCTGCAACATGATTTAAGGAAAAGTAGTGCCCAAAAGAAAATAAGCAATCACCTCAAACGTATACAAATATTATGGACTGGACAAGTAAACAACCAAACAGCACAGAGAAGGATACGTATAAAGCATCATATAGTCCTCGGAGCTAAATTGGGGCTCAGGCAGCCCTTCTAGAATGTTTTTCAGCTTTGTGATGCCCTTCTGCATAAAATCCCATCCTTGTTCTAGGTCAATCGTCTTACGCTCGCTCATCGACATTTCAGAAAACTAAAATTCCAAACCAGATACCAGTGTCCAGAAAGCAGATACCTGAAAAGTTTCCCCAACACAGAATAAGAAAAGAAGAACAAAAACCATAGTGATCACCAAACAACACAAAATTTCATCCCCAAATCTCATTACACCCCATCTTTCATTTCCCCTCTTTCTCATACAACCCATCAGAAATCAAATAATGCCAACCCCAGCAAACTACAATACATAATGAAAGAGCGAGATCAAAGAAAACCCATCGGGGAAAAAAGCGAACTTACTGTAGATAAACGATAAAACAACCCTTTTTCTTGACGAAGGAAGAATCTTAATCGGTGAATTTGGCCGAAAACCAAAACCCTAGGTGTGGTTGGTAAAGAGAATGATGATGGTCAAGAAGCTAGAGAAGGAAGAAGACGGATTCAAGAACCCCATCATCGAAATTTCGAAATAGAAATCAAATATAATTCTTTTGCGTCCTAAGAAGCGCTTAGATGAAAAATATCTCTGATTTTATTAGATCGACAAAAACTTGTTTGTTTCCTTATTTTCAGGATCTATAAATATATTATACTCAAATTTTTAAATACATAGGGTGATAATAATTAGTAACAATCTTCAAATCTTCAAATTAAGTGCACTTTAAAAAAGCCTCAAATCTAGGTAATATATAGTAAATTAATATCTGCTTCGAGGATTTTATGATCAAAAGATGAACTATACTTTTAAAATCTTTGAATTTTTAAACATGATCTTTAATTAAAGGAAAAAACTTAGATAAATTTTCTTATATATTTGTTAATAAGTTTTCTCTAATAATAAGCTTGATTTACCTTCTTTCTCTATTATGATTAGTCAGGCAAAAATGTATATTTAATATTTTCTTTACTATAATTATACATAAATTTTTTATCACGTATCAAATGTTGATTGAAGAATCTTATAGTAAAGATATAAGGAACTTTACCTAAACCTTTAATTAAAATGGAAAATGAAATAATAAACTATATTTTTCTATTTATTTATTCTCAAGAGCCCATTTTAATATGTTCTAATTTCCAAAGTCAGTTTCTATTAGTGCCTAAATTTCATATCCTATAATAGCTCGAAATATCATGTTTTAAAAATTATACAAAATTCAATAAAAGCTACTATTTAGAGCGTAACATATAACTTTGTACAATTAAAAGAATAAAGGTTCAATTTTCAAAGGAGTTAAGGAGTAGGGTATTGAAATCCAAGCTAAATGAGTTGAAATCTCATGTAAAATTTGCAATCAAGTGAAATTATTAATTAAAAGGGAAAATAGTTATCTTTTGTGGTTAAAACTTAAAACATTCAAGTTTAATTCTTAGAGCAAACTTTTTAAAAATAGTTCTTATAATTTGTAAATATTTCAGATTTAGTCATTAATATTGACAAGTATTCTATATATTAATTTCAGATTTAGTCATTAATATCTAACAAAGTTAATAATCTATATAATATGTTAAATAGAGTCCTTTTGTTGTCATTAATTAACATGTATCAAATTTGTTATATAAATCTGATTATAAATATTAAAATCAATTATATAGATTCTAAAAATTAAATGTAATATTTAAACTAATATAGTATATAAAAAGTTAAACTTTCAAAATGACTTTATAGTATATAAAAAGTTAAATATTAAAATCTTTAGATTTCCTATTAAATATTAAAATCTTATGATTTCCTATTAAATATTAAAGTTAAACTAACATAAAAAGTTAAATATTAAAATCCTTAGATTTCCTATTAAATGTTAAAATCTTTAGATTTCCTATTAAATATTAAAATCTTTAGATTTCCTATAAAATATTAAAATCTTAAGATTTCCTATTAAATATTAAAGTTAAACTAATATAAAAAGTTAAATATTAAAATCTTCAGATTTCCTGATTTAATATGACTTTCTAATTCACATTTAATTTCTTTCTTTAGAACTTTTTTATTTAATATGATCTTTAACAAAATATTTAATATTTAGGATAAATTACACTTTGGTACCCTGTGGTTTGACCCTATTTCACTTTGGTACCCTGTGGTTTGAAACTTGACACTTTGGTACCCTGTGGTATTCTCCATTAACACTTTGGTACCCTTTGGAACTATTTTGTAATTTTAAGCATAATAAATTTTACAAAAATTACATTGACCCCAAAAAATTTTCAAAAAATTACAAATAGGTCCCTGTATACATATTATATAGGGACTAAAATGAAAAATTTTAAATTTTTTTAGGGACTACTAGTAGTATATAAAATGAATTTTTAGGGGTTTACTTATAATTTTTTAGGGTAATTGATAGAAATTTTTTTAAACAAAATTAAACTTAATATTTTAACATATGTCAAATTTTATACTTAATAAAAAATAATTATTTGAAATCTAGACATGATGAATATCTTACATCACGAGAAAAATGGGCTAATCGTTCATTGAATTTCAACCTATGAAGTATGGACACTTCATTTTGATGGCGTGTCGTCGTGTCAGACACGTATCCGTGTTCGACACCCATATAACATATATCATAAGTTTCAAAATATAAAATTAATTTTTTGTGATTTTAGCAAGAAAAACAATATAAAATAATGATATATATGACTTATATTATGAATAAATATAATAATTTTCAAAGTTTTCATCAAAACTTATGAATTTTTAATTATTTATATATATAAATACATGTCGTGTCATGTCATATAACTTTAATAATTTAACATGTTGGTGTGTATTGTGTCTCGTATTCGTGTCAGTATTCATATTTCATAAGTTTTAACTGATCTCTCATTTATTAATATTTTTAGACCGGTTGATTCAGTAAATGGATCCTCTAGAGTTCTTTTCTCTATATTTCTTGTAGAGTATGAGAGAGAAAGAAAGAGAAAAGAAGAGAGAGAAAGAGAAAATTTGGTTTTTATATATTTTTATTTCATGAAATCCATATTTTTTCTCTAACTCCACAAGAAATGGATGAAAAAGAACTCTAGATAATCCAATTCCGTTGATTTGATGCTACATCAACTCCAAGAAAGTTATTTGGAAGTTTATATCTTGTTTTTTTTTAAGTCTTTGGTAACAAACTTTAACATATCAACTCTTCTAGTAGTTAAAATTAGGGAGTTTGGAAAAGATCGAATTGTATGCATATAGACCAAAGCAGGGGCATAAGCATCCCATTGCGTTGCAATGTAGTATAGGAATTTGTTTTTAAAGTAGAAAATACTTATTAGTTATTATATTGTTCATAAATGATTGTCTTAATAGTAAAATAAGCTGGTTGTATCTTCCCTGAGAAACAATCATATTTGATATATTATTAAACACTAAATGCAAAGATTTCTATCAGTAAAAATTCAAAATATTATTAAACACTAAAAACAAAGATTTCTCTCAATGAAAATTTAAATTTGAGTTCAAGTTTTAAAAAAATTTACCCCCTTGGTTCAACCCAACACTTATTGTTGTTATAAACCTTTTTCATTTGTCAATACTTCTCGATAATAAAGCTTGGCTATATATAGTATATACTAATGTTGGGTTGATTAGAATAATAAACAACTGATAAAGCTTAAATGAAATTATAATTAAGACTTTTTGAATGTAACTATTTTTGCAACCCGGATCCTTTACATTTCAAACGCCCCGAATTCAAATTTGTCTCACAAATTTTATCAAAACGCAGTGTTTTATTAAATTGTCCACCACGTGTCAAGATCCTAACAAAAGTGATAAAATCAGGCAGCCGAAATTTCCCAAGATATACAGAGAACTCTAGAGAATTTCAAATCAGAGGATCCAATTTCCTATTTTTGTTGAAACACTCACTATACTGAATCCAAAGTAATTGTAACCAAACCTAAAAGATTGGGTGGATAATAATAATTAAAAAAAAAATTGGCTTTATATTATTATCATCATCATAGATTATAAAACAACGTCCATAAAAGTTCAACTCATGATCTTATTTTCTCTATTATAGGAGAGGCCTCAGCCTTCAATCCTTCATATTGTACTTGAAGAGTAAGTGAAAAAGATAAGAAAGTAATCTACTAGCTAGCCCTTTCATATCTTAAAAAATTGCATCACTTTGAATCAAAAACTTTTGACTCCTTTGGCACATGCCTTTCTTTCTTCCTTTTCTCTATACTCCAATGTACATGTAGAAAAACAATATCAACTCCTTCTTCAAGGCTTATACCAAAAGGCACTCCACTTTTTCAAGCCCAAACATCATTCTCTCATTTTGCTGTTTCCAGCAGCCACACTGACCCCATCAAGCTAGGTACTTGACCAAATTCGACTTGTTTTTGTCTCTTTCAAAATAATCTCGAGAGATCAAGTCTTCGATTCTTTTTTTAATTTCCTTAACTTCAGGCTGCATAAGTACATTCCAGATAATAGAGCATTAGATAGAGAAAAGAACAGACATATAAATGTATAATGTAGAAGAAGTGATGCAATATGGACCTTGAAAAAGTGCCCCAACTGCTCAATACACTCCATCACCAACTTTTGGTAACCCAAAACTTTCCGACTCTTCATAATCCGCACAAGTACCGCATCAATAGCATATCTTCTGTCCCTGTCGACATCCTCAACTACCTTTTTCTTCTCATCCACAGGGGAAAGAGGAATCTGCAAGATAAAACAAGTACCAGAATCTCAATCGTACATAAGTCAGCAAGCCCATAGAAAGTAAGATGACCAAGTAAGAGAGAGAAACTAAATAACTTTTCGAATGTTGGTACCTTAATCCTCCTCATCTTGTCAGTGAATTTTGCATTAAATTCAAATTGGTCAGTGGGAGATATTGTTTTTGTGCTCGGTTCCTTGTTAAGAATCTTATATTTGGCACATGACAAGGAGTGGAGCAGTCTAATAACTTCATCATCGGTCAAGTTTAATTGAGTCAATATCTCTGAATAACTCAATCTATCTGCGGAATTAAAGAGAAGCAACGCAGAAGCCTATTGGAAAAAAAGAGATAATCCAGGGTCAGCATAAATAAGCCAATACGGGAATTTTTGGACACCACGATGATGCAAAATGAAGGGGTGAAAATAACTATAAGAGATACACTTTAAAGAGGAGAAGCGTATTGTAGGAATATAACCTGGTGGGTTGTCACAACCAGCTCCACAGGTTTGGTATCAAATTTCCCGATTACATTACAGGTACCCATGGAGTAAATCCATGTGAGTTTTCTGTGCTTCGTTTTTGTTTGATAAAACTCCTTGAAAACTTCAACGCACCTAACCTAGAAAAACAATAAAGGGAGAGATTAATTGTCAACCAAATTAAACTAAATTGAAGTTAACTAGTATGGAAGACTAGGCAATTACAGATATACCATTTCTGCTGGAAGGTTGAGGTTTAAAGATTTGAAACTTGGCCAGAAGCCAGAAGTTAGAACTGTGACTGTCAGGTCAAGTCCTGGATTTGCACTAGGAGCATTGCTTAAATACTCTTCAAAGATGGTTTGGTTTTCCTTCGCCAACGTCAAATCTGTAACCTGGTGAGAGAAACAAGCATTTCAGCATCCAATTAAGACGATTAAATGTTGTACATCAATTTAATTGAAAAAGATGTCAATAACACTAACCATTCCTTCCATCTTTGAAGTGAACTGACCACCACATTGTTGCTTCAATTTTCTCAAAGTACTTCTCTCATGTTCATCAATGGAACTCTTGTCAAAAAGAAGCCTCGGAGCCAGCTTCTTACTGTAGCAATCAAGATATTCTTTTTTCAAAATATCTTAGGAAACAAAGTGAAGATGCTATCTCAAATATCACTGCGAGAAACTCCTTCCCAGTAGCCTAGTGAATTAGTTGTAATAATAGCTAGTGATAGCAGGTTTGAGGAACAATTATCTTTCAGATGAAAATTTCCAAATAGCACAACCTTTTAGGAGTAATATCATAATAATATTAAGTGTACTCCATTCTTTTTCTTTATTTTATCCAACTCGACCATGATATCTTTTGGTTTTTCCCCTGTTCTCAACTATTTATCTCCCTGATCTCACATTTTTAGTGTTTCCAATAACAACCTTCCATGCAATTGCACAGGTAAGTGCCCTACTTTCTTGTGAAAAAAAGGGAAAAGAAAAAGACAGTTCCGTGGCAACCTTGAATTTGATTCTTCAAAACAAGTCTAAAAATAGTGGGGCAACTTTTGGATAACAGTACCCGATAAACCTATCAAACATCAGAAATGACTTAATAAATAATTAAAACAATGATGTTCATGGGGAAGAAGATAGAACAACCCAGAAAAGCATTACAAAAACTTAACAATCAACACAGAAAATTTTACCTATAAAATTCAGCAAACATGTCTTTGTCACTAATAAAGGCAAGCAGCTGGACCACCTGCAAATAGACTAACAAAAACGGTCAAGGTCGGGCATCAAGTTTATAGAAGTATGTAGTACATCTATATTAATGTCGACCTTTTCAAGCATATCTTCAATTGCTTCATCGCTTAACTTTTCACTTCCCCCTTTCTTAAGAATGTTATCACAAAAGGTGGCAAGCAGTTCTGCACTAGAGCTTCCAGCAACACTCTTGTTGCAAATGACCTCAAAAGCCTCCTTATGTGCCTACAGGATCAAAATTTTTCAATAGTACAAAAGAATAAGTATCCAACATAACATTCCATAAGTCATTCTCTAATCAATACCTTACGGAAAAAGGTATGATTCTGGAAACAGTCATTCACATATGCCAGGTACTTGTCATGTAGCTCGATCACCTTCCGAACAAAGACCTGAAGAGAGAAACCAACTTTACTTCCCACACATGAAAATACTGCCAAATTATAAAATTAAGGAATTTCAGAGACTACCTGTTCTGGAAAACTGACACTACCCTTTTTCTCTGCCTACAGGCATATAATTGAAAAGGTATAAATAGAAAAGTCAGCAACAAAACAAGTTACTCCAGACATCATTATGCACAACTTCGCAGATTGTTTAGAACAAGAGTTTAACGGTCTAGGTTGTCTTTACTAGTGAAGAATCTTTGCTTGAATTTAATAAGTATGGTAGTAGCAAAGGAATTTGTCAAAAACGTTGAAGAGTTGCATTTGGAACTATAACCTAAATAAGTAGTTATTAATTATGCAACTCTAGTTGGAAAGTATTAGTGATACTCCTAGTTGCACTTGTGTAACATCCCAAATTTTAAAATAAAAATAATATTTTTATACATGTTATATATATATATATGTTTTGGGAGGACTTTTATGAAAGAAAAAGAAATTGTAAAGGGATTTGGTTGTAAAAGCTAGAAAGTTAGAGTGATTCAATTGTAATTTTGGCAAAACATTAAAATATATAAATATATATAAATGATGGAAAGAGGGGCCACGTTTTTGTAACCTTGATTGTGTGTGTGAAAAAATCAATAAAGCCACGTTATGTCATTTTTTAAAGGCTGATGTGTATTATGTTATATAATATATATATATATATATGTTGTGTATGCGTAAATGGTGAGACGTGGCATGTTTTGAGTGTCCAAAATCTTTTTATAAATAGGCCAAGATTAAGGGAAGGGTGAAGAGAAAATAAAAAAGAAAGATAAGCCGAGAGAGAGTGAAAATAATGAGAGAGAGAGAGAGAGAGAGAGAGATAAAGAGAGAGATAAAAATTAGATGAAGCAGAGAAGAAATGGGACAATAAGAATACTCGGTGGAAATTAGGTAGGTTAAGGATTCATCTTCTTATTTTAATTCTGTATAAGTTTACTTATATTTTTATCTAATGAATATGATATATGATGTTTTATCTCAAACTCAATAGCATGAATTATGAGAAGTGATCATCTCTCAGAAGTTAGGGATGTGATCTCAAGATGACATATGGAGAGATATGATCATTGGTAAGGAATGTGATCTCGAAGTATGACGGAGATATGATCCTCGGTAAGGGAGGTGATCTCGACGAGAGATATGATCCTTGGTAAGAAAGGTGATCTCGATGGTATGCCGTTTGGATCCGACTAGGGGACGCCCTGGTATACGGTATTACGTACGTATGTACGACGCTATTTACGACGAATTTATGTATTTGAGCTTGAGTATATGTTTTGAATGAATATAATTATGTGACTTATACAGCTGGACGCATCATGCAATGTTTTTAACTATGTTTCCTTTCCTACTGAGGATTTTTAATTCTCACTCCTATTCATGATGTATCCAGATTAACAGGTTGATGAATCAATGCTTAGCTTCCACCTTGTAAAAGTCAGTTCTTGAGGGAGATGTGACGTAGATGGAGTCTTAATGGGAATCTGGGGAGTTTTATTTTAACTAAGAATGATTTATATACCAATAATTATGTTGTAAATTCTTATATTAATGATATTATTTAATGATTTTTATTTTTAAATAGAGTTTATTTATGAGAATTTTAATAATATTTAATTTAAAGTGAGGATGTTACAACTTGCACCTTATACACTTCATGACTTCAATTACTTCATTAATAAGCTTTTGGAAAATGGAAACATTTTGATAACCTAAATACTTCGATAGACCCTTGCTCCATAATAAATCTCAGATTAAGAATCATAAAAGAAATATGTATACTAAAATTCAATTTTGAGATCTGGCAACAACCACTTAATATATGCATACTAATTCATATTAATCTTTACTCAATTATTGCAACAGAAAAGTTAAACTTCCCAACCAAAACTACAGAAATAAACAAGCTATAAGGTAAGTAGTTCGGAACAGACCTTCCTGTTGCTTGCTGCATCTTCAGCCAGCTTCACCAATGCCATGCCTTCACTAGTCACATGCTACAATATGGAAGGAGAAAAAACATCTTTCAAAAAAGACAAGATACAATTTCTTGCAAGCATGCAGAAACGGGATGAAATTGAAAAGAGAAAGATAAGCTCAATGCTACCAACCTGTTTAAATATACCAGAAACAACATCTAACCCCAGAGGTATATTAGAAAAGAGCCTGAACATCCTTGGCAAGTCTTCAATCTATGCATTTAAAGGTAAGAGTATTACATCATGGTATAGGCTCTTTGAAAACAGAAAGATAAGCTCAATGCTACCAACCTGCCTACCAAACTGCTTAATTATATTCGAAATAGGATCTAGCCCCCGAGGTATTTTAGAAAAAAGCCTGAACATCCTTGACAAGTCTTCAATCTATGCAATTAAAGGTAAGAGTATTACATCATGGTATACTTTTAATATTCCAAGCAGCATAAGTAAGAAGGGTTTACCATGTACCTTCTCATCTCTAAGTAATGCATAACATTCAGAGCGTTCTTTTTCAAGGAGTTGGCTTGCGTACACAGTTAACAGCTCATGTTGAACTTTCTAAAGGACAAGTTTTCCACAACAACAAAAGAAACATAGAAAAAGTTCAGAAACTTTAAAGTTGAACAATACAATATAATTTAAAAAAATTCTTTTTTGAGTTGCCTTGCAAGATATGACTCATTAAAAATAACTAGACCAAATAGCTAAAAAATACCACCGACTAAAGTCAACAACAAACCTCACGTAACCTTGGCTCACTACTAGAATGCAAGTAATGACCAACCCTATCTTTTTCACGTCTTAAGCATTCATCAGCCTGTTATAGCAAACACAAAAATAAATAGAAATTATACAATAATGTAAATGAAGTGACCAAATTAAAGAACGCACAACACAGAAACCTTACTTTGAGCATATACTCAGGAAGAGAATCTTCAAGGATCCAGCTGGAAGCCTTTTGAGAATAATAAGAAGATGTGTCTTTGAGCATGTCAACTTCAAAATCATTCACATAGCAATCCATGTCCCCCATTCCCATTTCAACAAATATACCTAACACATTCTTTACTAGAGCTCGATCAATCTGCTCCCCTTCACGTTCTTGGTCAATCTTTAATCAGAAAGATTTAAAATCTTTTAATTAAGTTTTCAGTTAGCAATCCCTGAAAGTCTAACAAAAGATGGCAGGAAAACTTACAAGTGATATCACTACATCCTTAACTTTCCCATTTAGTTCCTTGTAAACCTAAAATTAGTGAAGCAAAAAATTAATTAGTAACAAATATGCATTTACCAGTAGCACTACAAAGCTTGTCCTGTAGAAAGAAATCAAGAATTAACATAGCACCACATAAGGATTAGCATTAACATTACCAAATCACGGAAGCAACTCAATCCAACTTCATTAAGGGGTAAAAGCGACCTCCGGGTTATAAAATAGCGATCTAAATAGTGAAAGAAATGAGAAAGCCACCTAACCATAATTTTATGGTTTGCCCACCTCTTGACAAGCTCTCTCAACATAAATTCGTCATGTTTCTCTCTCAAGGAAGGTAATACCTGATCAAAAACAAAAAGATTTATTTTATAAGAATAAAATTGGGATAGAAAATATTAGCAATAAATTCAAAACAAACGTACTACAGGACATTGAAAATGACAAGTCATCCTCAAAACACTTAAAAGAAAGTGTAACTTTGTAAGACAGGATAAATCACCCTGGGACTAACTACCTTTCAATCATATTGATTGTTACATATAAGATATGAATAAGGAATCCTTTTAAGATACTCATTAGCAGAAAGCAAGCTGAAATTGATGAGGAAATCACACAGACGGCAATAACACCAGCACAGAGTGCATTATATAGCTTTGAAGTAAATGTAAGTCTGTATCAAATTAAACGCACTAACTCTACCTCTATATCCACTGGAAAATAGAAAGCCTATTAATATATTAATATATTAATATTTATTTTGTGCCTCATTGTCACAAAACTGTGGACGAACTTAAATAATATACAGTTCTCTAATGTCACAGCATATTTTATTTATCAAGACCATGGACAGATTATTCTTTAATCTTATAACATTTTTTAAATGTTTACATAGATCTCTAAAATTTCTTCATTCTCTTCCTGGTAATATAACATGCAGATACGTTCAGCTACCACGTGTATTTCCTCACGTGACAACCTTCTACGATATGCTTTCTTACAGGTTTACTCAATATATGAAGCTCATGCAAAAATCAATGCTATATTACTACTTTGAAAGTCAGGACACATTAATTTCATTGATTAATAGGTCAAACAGAAATGTGCTTCTAGTAGTTATTCATTTCCGTAACTTGTTATTGTTAATATATGTTTTAAATATGGTTTTAACTTTTCATATATATTAGATGCTTCATTATTATATTGTCTTTATTCTGAATCATAATAAAACATTTAATATATACTTAACATAATGTAATCTATGTTAAGATGGAGCATGGGCTACAAGCCAACTCAATTAGGAGCTTCTGTCACTACAATTGCTATGTACTCTATAATTAAGTAAGTCTAATTGTTATATGATCAATATCAAACCACATTATTAGTTGTTTTGGATGTTCAAGGATTGCTTGACCTCGTAAAAACTTTTTACAAAAAGAAAAAATAAGGACTTTTTCCAAACAAAATAGGAAAAGAAATATTTGTCAACCCTAATGATTTGCAACATTGCCTTAAACCATTTAAGTCATGCTTGTGCAGCCTATGTATGATTCGATGCAACAGTACTGAATTAGATACTATTACCTTAAAAAAGCATTACTACTCTCACAGCAAAACTAACACTACATAACATACTCTCACAAGTCACACAAAAGCATTACTCACCATTGATGTGATATAATCTTCAAAAGTTTCCTTGTACTTGTCATACAGTTGTTGGGAATAATCATGTGGGGGTTTTTGGGTGCACATATTATAGATAGTCCTGCAACATGATTTAAGGAAATATGCAATCACCTCAAACATATACAAATATTATGGAATGGACAAGTAAACAACCAAAAAGCACAGAGAAGGATACGTATAAAGCATTATATCGTCCTCGGAGGTGAATTGGGACTCAGGCAGCCCTTCTAGAATGTTTTTCAGCTTTGTGATGCCGTTTTGCATGAAATCCCATCCTTCTTCTAGGTAAATTGTGGGGCGATCGTTCATCGACATTTCGGAAAACTAAAATTCCAACCCAGATACCAGAGTCCAGAAAGTAGACCTGAAAATTTTCCCCAAAACAGAATAAGAGAAGAAGAAGAACGAAACATTTCAAGGTGAATGACATGCCTTCGCATTAAGCACGCCAGAGAAAGAAACGATGAAGGATTTAACATAAGTCTCTAACACTCTTTGGTTACTATAGCTAAGTTGAAAAGCTAGTGGATTTTATTACAATATGAGAAATGTCTCGCAAAAAAAAAAAAACACAAAAAATGTTACTAGGGTAACCCAAATCACACATGGATAGCGGAGAGAGATAATAATTAGGAAGTAACTACCGACCAATATCAATTTTCTTAACCTTCGATTTACCGATTACAATTATTACATACTCATTTCAATAATTTCACACCAAATAATCAACATTAATCCAAACACTAATACACAAATAATTAACTTTGATTATAATCAGAGCAAATTTTATTATAAGCGCAAATGAACGGAGTCTTAAGCATGCACTTTGGGGTCTTTTCAGGAGAGTTCATTGTACTAGGGTAGTCCAAGAAGAGGTCTTAAACATCTCCCCTCCCTCTAGGGAAGCTTGTAGAAAAGTGGGGTAGGATAGTTATTAATGGAGTGAGAAAGGAAGAGATGTCTAAAAAAATGATAATGGTAAATCATTTCCCACTGATTGGATATTGTACAATTATTAATGGGTGGGGTGGGTTAAAATTTCAAGTTCTCAATAATAACCTTATAAAGAGAAATAATATATTTAGATCTTCAAAATTTGGCTGAGCTCGGCGTTTCGCGGTGCGATTCTGGCGAGGTGGTGGTCTGGACGGCTCCTCCTCTTGCGACGAGTCAGTGTTTGTTGAATGATGTTCTAGGGTTTGGTCTAGTTAGGGAGAATTGTGGCTATATTCTGCGGTAGTCTTTTGCCCCTTGTGTTTTTTCTTCTTTTTGTGTTTGTGTTTTTTGCTTGTGGCCTGGTTTTGGGCTTTGTTTTTTGGCCTTTTAGGCCCGGTCTCATAAAAAAAGTATTAAACTTCTAAACCGTTTGAAAAAATAATCATTTGAGTAGTTTAGAATGATTTGCAACCTCTCCTAACCCACCCCACCTTACTCACTAATTAAACTCACTATCGTTAAACCACCCTACCCCCACACCACTCTACTCTCAAACCATCCTTCCAATCAACCCCTCAATCTCCTTAATCCAAATAAAGCCTAAGGTGACCTTGGAAACACTAAAAATAAAAATTCTAAAGAAAATTTCAGGAACTAAATTTAAATCTCTTTCTTTTATATAATAATTTAAATCTCCTCAAATCTTTTTTTTATTCTACTTTTTAATTTTCATTTCAAAATTAAATGATGCACGTGAAAAGAGAAAAGAAAAAACAAAAGGAAAACAAGAAAAACATGACAATTTGGAACCAAATGTCGAATATAGTACAAGTAATGAAAAATAAAAAATAATTGAATATCAGATAGATATGGATATTACTTCAACTATTCGATATCTATCCGAAATGAATGGATAATAAGGCACCAAGTATCCAATATATTAGGTATAAGATATATAATATATTCAATTTTTGAATTAGGATATCCTACACAGATTTCTTACTTTCGGGTATTTCGTGTACTTCAGATATCAGATCTTATACTTATTTATCAAATACGAATAAGTATGAATATTGGATAGGATAAACGAATACGAATTGGAGAGTGACAATATCATCGAATATCCTCCTCGTTGTCATTCCTAAAAAGAATAAAAAAATTAAAAATAAAAAAGAAAATTTTGAAAAAAGAGAAACAAAACAAAAGAACAAAAAGTAAAATAAAACTAAAAACAAAATAAAAATAAAAAATATATAAATATACGAATAGAAAGAGCAAATAAGAAAACGCAGACCAGCGCTCAACATGAAAGGACAAAATGGCATAAGGAAAAAATCGCATTCAACACCCTGAAATGTTTCTGTGCAAAAAGTTCTGTTAAGTGCGATTTAGTCCTGGCCACTCAAATTCATGACTTTCAGTCCCTTCTTTCACAATTCCTCTATCATTTCTTCATGAAAATTGATTCAAACCACAAGAAATTTGAAATCAATCCATCACAAAAGCACAAACCAGAGAGATAAAAAAGAAAGAAAAGAAAGATGAGGGACGAAATCGAAAAATAAAAAACAAAACTCACTTGTTTTTATCCAAAAATCCGAATCTCCCTTTCTCTTCTCCTATCTTGCAATTCGTTTGTTTTCATCTGATTTCCAATCCCAGATTTATGCAGAAATTGTGATTTCAAAAGGAAATTTTGAAATCATAATTAATCCACAAAATTGAATTTTTCTGAATTAAAAGTTCAGGATTTCTTTCCATATTTTTCAAACCATAATTGGCTTTTTCTACTAATTACATTTTTTTCCATTTCAGCGGCGCTGTGGATAAGCTAAGGGAAGGAAGATGATGATGGAGCAAAACGCCACGTTTTGGGAATTTTAAAAAAAAAAATCACACACATGAGTAGCTCACTTTGTTTAGTGCTTGGGGAGGGAAATAAAGATGTTAGGTTTGAAATTTGAATTTTCACTACACACTTATAATTTTTTTTTTTTTGGCAAAAGACCCTTTCGTTCCCCTAACATTTGCGGTGATTTTCAATTATGCCCCTAACGTTTCATTTGTGTCAGTTGTGAAATAAGTGTCTAGTGAAAATAAACTAGAGAGAGAGGGAGAGAGATTATTTTTTTGGTGTGAAATCAACTAACAGCCCAAGTTATTTTTTCTTTCTTACATTTTAGTTTTATTGTAGAGAAAAAAGCCCTAGATGCAAAAAATTTAAACTTTTATGAGTTAAAAATCAGTTTTGTCTTTTTTTTTGGAGAGAGAGAGAGATGCAAAAAATTTAAACTTTTAAGAGTTAAAAATCAGTTTTGTCTTTTTTTTTAACGAAAAAATGGATAAAAACTGTTAGAAGTACCAACTTTGCCAAGTTTTACATAACTGATGAACCAATATAGAACGAAAAATAATTGGGGGACCAATTTGAAACATTGAGTATAACTGGAAAACCAAAATAAGACTTTGGCAAAAAAAGAATTTACCAACCTCAAGTAAATTGCATAATTAAGTTGGTTTTAGTTGAATTTGAGTGCAATGAATTAATCCATCAAAATTAAATGTCGAGGAATCACATTAATGTGTGCATGAATGTGCAAAAAATGGTCAAAGTACATTCTCCCATTTATCTTGCTCAAGTCTCAATTTAGTTCTGATTTTTTTTTTCATTTTTTGTCTTATATCTTTTGTTAAAGTCTCAATTTGATCTCGTATCTTTTCTTGTTGTGTTTTGTGTCCCTTATCTTTTGGTCAGATTATAGATTTGGTTTCATATCTTTTGGGTAAATTGTGGAATCAGTCTTATAATTTTGCAAAAGATTCCATATTATGGGACTAACACTGGAATTTTTTGCAAAAATATGAGACTAATTCTGCACCTGGGCAAAGATATGATACAAAAAATGTAACAATAAAAGAAACAAGACCAAATTAAGATCTAAGCAAAAGATATAAGACCAAAAATACACTTTGACCGCAAAGAATTAAAAAACAAGAGAACAACAGAAAATAAAAAAATTACTTTTTATAATAGTTGTAAAATTATCATGGTGAAAATACAATCAAATCACACTTTCCTCTCCTGTTTGAAAGGCTTCCTCATCATGAGCTTTCAATGAATATATATAAATCAATCCAATAACTCAAGCTCAATTAAAAGTAAAAGAAGCCAACAAGAGCCATGACTCCACCAACCATAGAGAATTGGATTGTGGACTTGTAGTATCAGGAGCCCCACGTCCACTAAGAGGAGCAGCCTAAACAGTACTTGGTGAATCAGCAGCATCAAGAGTGCCAATCACATTTACAAATAGTACATTTTGGATAACAGTGATAAGCCTGTCAAACATCAGAAATGACTTAATAAATAATTAAAACAATGATGTTCTTGAGGAAGAAGATAGAACAACCCAGAAAAGCATTACAAAAACTTAATAATCAACACAGAAAGTTTCCTTCCAATAATTTTACCTATAGAATGTTATCAAAAAAGGTGGCAAGCAGCTCTACACTAAAGCTTCCAGCAACACCCTTGTTGCAGAAGACTTCAAAAGCCTCCTTGTGTGCCTACAGGATCAAAATTTTTCAGTAGTACAAAAGAATAAGTATCCAGCATAACATTCCAAAAGTCATTCTCTAATCAATACCTTACGGAAAAGGGTATGATTCTGGAAACAGTCATTCACATATGCCAGGTACTTGTCATGCAGCTCCATCACCTTCCGAACAAAGACAAGAGAGAAACTAACTTCACTTCCCACACATGAAAACATTGCCAAATCATAAAATTAAGAAATTTCAGAGATTACCTGTTCTTGCAAACTGACAATATCCTTTTTCTTTGTCTGCAGGCATATAATTGAAACGATATAAATAGAAAGGTCAGCAGCAAAAACAAATTGCTCCAGACATCAATATGCACAACTTCAGCAGATTGTTTAGAACAAGAGTTTCATGGTTTAGGTTGTGTTTACGGATGCTGAATCTTTGCTTGAATTTAATATAGTATGGTAGTAGCAAAGAAATTTGTAAAAAAAACATTTGAAGAGTTGCATTTGGAACTTTAACCTTATGCAACTCTAGTTGGAAAGTATTAGTGATACACCTAGTTGCACTTGCACCCTATAAACTCCGATATACTTCATTAATAAGCTTTTGGAAAATGGAAATATTTTGTTAACATAAATACTTTGATAGACCCTTGCTCCATAATAAATCTCAGATTAAGGATCATAAAAGAAATATGTCAATTCCACATTTTGCAGTCCTATCCATAACTAATTATTAAAGATCAATCTAGGACATAGTGATTCATATATGAAGGCCTGGATTAAATTATAAGCTTATTTATGACCAACTTATCTAAGGCTTCAGCGATGTGGATTTAAACTTACTATTTGGGTATTCTATTCATTTTATAGGTATCTACATATTTTATTTAGTGTCTCTTAAGTTGTTCAAACTTAATATAATGGGTATTCTATTCATTTTATAGGTATCTATATATTTTATAAAATGTCTCTTAAATTGGTCATCATTCAGTAACCATATCTTATGATAATGTGATTAACAGTTCTCAATTTGGAAATAGTACTTTTGATTGCAATATATATCTTGAACTCATGATTTAACTACAATGAGTTCTGAATAGTCCACCCAAGCATAAAATTTACCTTTGCCGTTTTAATTTTTCCTATAGACACAGTCTACTGTGGACAACACAGACCGCCAAGTCTAAAATTCAATTTTGAGATCTAGCAGCAACCACTTAAATTATGCATACTAATTCATATTAATCTTTACTCAACTATTGCAACAGAAAAGTTAAACTTCCCAACCCAAAAAAATACAGAAATAAACAAGCTGTAAGATAACTAGTTTGGAATAGACCTTTCTGTTACTTATTGCATCTTCAGCCAGTCTCACCAATGCCATGCCTTCACTAGTCACGTGCTACAATATGGAAGGAGAAAAAACATCTTACTAAAAAGACAAGAAGATACGATTTCTTGTAGGCATGCAGAAAGGGGATGAAATTGAAAAGAGAAAGATAAGCTCAATGCCACCAACCTGTTTAAATATACCGGAAAAAAGATCTAACGCCTGAGGTATATTAGAAAAGAGCCTGAACATCCTTGACAAGTCTTCAATCTATGCATTTAAAGATAAGGGTATTGCATCATGTTATACTTTTAATATTACAAACAGCATAAGTAAGAAGGGTTTACCACATACCTTGTCATCTCTAAGTAATGCATGACATCCAGAGTGTTCTTTTTCAAGGAGTTGGGTTGCGTACACAGTTAACAGCTCATGTTGAACTTTCTAGAAGACAAGTTTTCAAAAACAACAATTAAAAAAATAGAAAAAGTTCAGAAACTTTAAAGTTGACAGTACAATTAACTTAATAATTGCTTTTTTTGAGTTGCCTTGCAAGATGACCTATTAAAAATAACAGTAGATCAAATAAAACCACGAAGTCAACAACAAACCTTTCGTAACTTTGGCTCACTACTAGAATGCAAGTAATGGCCAACCCTATCTTTTTCACGTCTTAAGCATTCCTCAGCCTGTAATAGCAAACACAGAAATAAAAACAAATTAGAAATCATACAATAATGTAAATGAAGTGACCAAATAAAAGAACGCACAACACAGAAACCTTACTTTGAGCATATAATCAGGACAAGAATCTTCTAAGATCCAGTTGGAAGCTTTTCGAGAATAATAATAAGATGTTTCTTTGAGCATGTGAACTTCAAAATCATTCTCATAGCTATCCATCTGCCCTATTCCAATTTCAACAAATATATCTAACACGTTCTTTAGAAGAGCTCGATCAATATGCTCCCCCTCGCGTTCTTGGTGAATCTTTAATCAGAAAGATTTAAATCTTTTAATTAAGTTTTCAGTTAGCAGCAATCCCTGAAAATCTAACTAAAGATGGCAGGAAAACTTACAAGTGATATCACTGCATCCCTAACTTTCCCCTTTAGTTCATAGTAAACCTAAAATTAGTGAAGCAATAAAATTAATTAGTAACATATATGCATTTAGCAGTAGCACTACAAAGCTTGTCCTATAGAAAGAAATCAAGAATTAACAGAGCACCGCATAAGGTTTAGCATTAACATTACCAAATCACGAAAGCAACTCAATCCAACTTCATTAAGGGGTTGAAGCAACCTCCGAGGAATAAAATGGCATTCTAAATAGCGAAAGACATGAGAAAGCCACCTAACCATAATTTTATGGTTTGCCCACCTCTTGACAAGCTCTCTCAACATAAATTCATCATGTTTCCTTCTCAACGAAGGTAATACCTGATCAAAAACAAAAAGCTTTATTTTATTAGCAAAAAAATGGGAAAGAAAATATTAGCAACAAATTCAAATATCATTACAATTTAAAACAAGCACACTACAGGACATTAAACATGAAAAGTCATCATAAAAAGACTTAAAAAGAAACTTTAACTTTGTAAGATAGGATAAATCACCCTGGGACTAACTACCTTTCATTCATATTGATTGTTACATAAAAGTTATGAATAAGGACTCCTTTTAAGATATTCATTAGCAGAAAGCAAGCTCAAACTGATGAGGATATCACACAGACCGTAATAACACCAGCACAGAGTGCATTATTTAGCTTTGAAGTATATGTAAGTCTGTATCAAATTAAACGCACTAACTCTACCTCAATGTCTACTGGAAAATAGAAATCTTTTTAATATATTAATATTAATTTTGTGCCTCATAGTCACATAACTGTGGACGAACTTAAATAGTATACAGTTCTCTAATGTCATAGCAGATTTTATTTTTCAAGACCTTGGACTGATTATTCTTTTATCTTATAACATTTTTTAGACGCTCAGAGATCTCTAAAACTTCTTTCTCTTCCTGGTAGTACAACATGCAGATATTTTCAGTTGCCACATGAAAACCTTCTATGATATGCTTTCTAACAGGTTTACTAAATATATGGAGCTCATGAAAAAATCAATGCCTTATTGCTATTACATTACAAAGGGAGGATTCCATTACTACTTTGAAAGTCAACGCTGTAGACAACACGTTAGTTTCATTGATTAATAGGTCTAACAAAAATTTCCTTTTAGAAGTTGTTCTTTTCTATAACTTGTTATTGCCCATACTTGATATTGTTAATATATGATTTAAATATGGTTTTAACTTTGCATATATGTTAGATGCTTCATTATTATATTGTCTTTATTCTGAATCATATTGAAACATGTTTAATATATACTTAACATAATGTAATCTATGTTAAGATGAAGCGTGCACTACAAGCCAACTCAATTAGAAGCTTCTGTCACTACAATAGCTATGTACTCTATAAGTAAGTAACTCTTATTGTGATATCAATAATATCAAACCACATTATTAGTTGTTTGGGATCTTCAAGGATTGCTTCACCTTATAAAAACTTTTTTACAAAAAAAAATTAAAAAAGCAAAGAAAAAAAGGAATATTTGTCAACCCTAATGATTTGCAACATTGGCAAGGCAGTAAACCATTTAAGTCATGCTTATCAGCTTATTCAACCTTGTAAGATTCAATGCAACAGTACTGAATTGATACTATTACCTTAAGAAAGCATTACTACTCTCACAGCAAAACTAACACTACATAACATAAATAAATGCAATTTACACAAATCATTTATCCATAACAAGCCCAGAAGGTAGTGTTACTCACCGTTGATACGATATAATCTTCATAAGGTTCCCTGTACTTGTCATACAGTTGACGGGAATGATCATATTGAGGTGGTTGGGTGCACATATTATAGATAGTCCTGCAACATGATTTAAGGAAAAGTAGTGCCCAAAAGAGAATATGCAATCACCTCAAACATATACAAATATTATGGACTGGACAAGTAAACAACCAAACAGCACAGAGACGGATACGTATAAAGCATCATATCGTCCTCAATGGTAAACTCGGACTCAGGCAGCCCTTCTAGAATGTTTTTCAGCTTTGTGATGCCCTTCTGCATAAATTCCCATCCTTCTTCAAAGTCAATCATCGTGCGCTCTCTCATTGACATTTCGGAAAACTAAAATTCCAGCCCAGATACCAGATTCCAGAAAGCACACCTGAAAAGTTTCCCCAACACAGAATAAGAAAAGAAGAACAAAAACCAGTGATCACCAAACAACACAAATTTCATCCCCAAATCCATCCATCCATCCATCGAAAGAACCATGGCCAAACAATTCAATCTCATTACACCCCATCTTTCAATTACCCTCCTTCTCATACAACCCATCAGAAAACAAATAATGCAAACCCCAGCAAACAACAATACATAATGAAAGGGCGAGATCACAGAAAACCTATCATAAAAAAAAAAAGGAAAAGCGAACTTACTGTAGATAAACAGTAAAACAACCCGTTTCTCGACAAAGGAGGAAGCTTTAATTGGTGAATTTGGGCCGAAAACCAAAAACCCTAGGTGTGGTTGGTAAAGAGAATAATGGTCAAGAAACTAGAGAAGGAGGACGACGGTTTCGAGCAACGCATCATCGAAATGGAAATCGAACAAGATGAAAAATATCTAGTTTTATTTAATTGAGCAAGAAGGCGGGCGACTGCATTAACAAGCCTATAGAGTGACTCTCAAGACAAATATCATGCAATAGATGGTGAATTGAAAAAGGGATCCCCTCAAGGGCTGCCAAAGCTTCAAGTTGGTCACTAGAGTGAAAGCCATTGATCCTCTTCACAAAACCTGCAATGAACAAGCCATTCCAGTCTCTAATAACAACAGCAACACACCCCAATGAATTGCCAAAACTAACACCATCCATCATCAATCTTAGGAGGATCACATAAGGGTTAGTACTTAGTAAGTGATGGAAGCCACGGATCTCCTTGCTTCCTTCCATCACCAATCTTACGCAAAATCCCCAATTTCCACACTTTTAGCCCCTCCAACAACATACTTCTCCAAGTGAATGACATGTCTTCGCATTAAGTGCGAGAGAAAGCAACGATGAAGAATTTAACAACACTCTCCAACACTCTTTCGCTACTAAAGCTAAGTTGAAAGACTAGCTAGTGGATTTTATTACAATATGAGAAATGCCCTTCTTTTTTTTTTTTTTTTGCCCAAGTCTTATTTTGGTCCCTCAATTTTCCAAACCGTTCCACAGTTAGTCCGTACTCTTTCCCATCCAGTTTTTTGGTTAAAAAGAGGGTAAAACTAACTCTAATCTCCCAAAAATTTTATTATTATCAAAACCCAAGGAAAAGAAAGAAACCGTGGTTTAAATTGATTTGACACCAAAATTAAAAAAAAACGCAGCAGTACGCATCAGAATTCTCAGAGTATGAAATTTGCAAAACCCCAATTGATTTCAACCCCAAAATGGAGGAAGTAAGATTTGTATCTACAGAAAAATTCAACCCAAGATCCCGATATGGTACACTATCGTTCCACTTAAGAGTGAGATTACCCGTTTTAAGAATCCTAAATGAATACACCCCAGATGGTAAAATCATACCGGAGTTCCAGACGGCGGCGCCGAAGCCGTTAACAAGATGAAAAGCGGCGGAGGAGAGAAACTGCAGCGATCCGGCGGAATCGACGGTGACGCCATTCCCGGCAGACCAGACGACGGGAGGCCGCCGGAGAAGACGATGGCGGCGAAGAAAGAGGGAGGAGAAGTGGGTGTTTGGGAAGGAAGAAAGTGAATGGAAAAATGTGTTGTTGGGAGAAGACCATGTTTGGTTGGTGTTTGAAGCGAAGACTGTGGAGCATGAAGATATGGTGGTTGATGCTGTAATGGCGAAGAAGATGAAGAAGAAAACGAGAGAACCTAACAGAAATTGTATAAGGAACGACATTGTTTGGTTGGAGAAAAAGATGAAATTTTGGTGGTACTTCAATTTAAACCCTCATTCTATCTTTTCTTTACGTTTTAATCATATTATAAAAGAAAAAAAAA
>QANZ01012334.1:16540-42495 GCA_003254925.1 Chamaecrista fasciculata
AGCTGATGACTAAACCCATGCAGGACTCTCCGGGTCAGTCCAGCAATTCGTAACCAC
Organism: Chamaecrista fasciculata; assembly: GCA_003254925.1. NCBI lineage: Eukaryota > Viridiplantae > Streptophyta > Magnoliopsida > Fabales > Fabaceae > Chamaecrista > Chamaecrista fasciculata. The sequence continues at coordinate 16,598 of QANZ01012334.1, forward strand.
CTTACGTAATTGCACCATGACTCTCGTCCCAGCATCTAGTGCGTGCATCTCATGCACCGAGGTCATGCTGGTCTTAGTTCATTTTTGTTCCCACAAAAATAATCGACCAGGGACAAGTTTAGATTAATTATCTCATAATTAATCATGGATGTCATCATAGTAAACATGCTAATAATATGACAACACATTAATTTATCTTCCATAAATTAATAATATGTTCATAACATATTTAACATAAAAAAACGATTGGCCCTAGGGCACAATCTCCAACACACCCAAGGTCGAACTCTCGCGGAACTCAATGTGATGAGGTAAGAAGAATTGTGACGAAGGCTATAACTTCTATTCTTGAGGGTTGTCACGATTTAATAGATCTTAATGAGTCAAAACAATACTTGAGAGAAAACCCTAGAGATGGACTATCATGGTTCATCCATTATAAAGATTAGATAATAACTATGCAATTACTTTTCTATGTGAGAACATGCATTTAAACTATAAACACAATCAATCAAACAATAGAGAGGATACAAGTTAGGATTGGTGACTCATCGATGACTGGATTCATGAGCTATTTGTCAAAGCTCTTCGGGATAATCTATATTATTATCACATCGGAACAATAAACAAATGTATATATATATGGCACTCCTAATATGCAAATAAGATATTGTAAACCACCCTTTAGCAAACCCTAAAAGGCTACTTCGTTAATCGTGAGAGAGGCAGACTCCAGGAATGCCAAGGTCTCAATAGTTTAACAAAATATGATCTACTACTTATATATAACAAACTTTAACAAGTACACTTGAAAGAGTTAGTCATACCTCATAAATGAAACATCAACATCTGGACTTAACAATGAAACATGGTGAACTCAAGTCACATCCTTGAGGCATTCCTCAAGTATCTACCTACTTAGTTACTCATGCTCTAAGATGAGAACTAGCCTAAACTAAAGAGAGAATTGGTTTTTGATTTGAGTAATCGTCCCTTTGAGCGTGGAACCTCTATTTATAGTGTGGAGTAGTGTGCTTGATCCGCAAGTCAAGGAGAAGAAGAATGCATCTGCGCCGTTGGCTGAGCCGGCGGCTCAAATCGATGACGCAGAGAAATATCCGCGATATCTTGATTATATCTTCATATCTTGAATCGTGGTCGTGCAAAACATACTCTACTGCTTCAAATATTCTGAGCCGCGAGATTTCCACTTTGAGCCGCTGGCTCAAAGAGGCAGCGCAGATCAAAAGTCCTCTGAAGCTTATCTGCTGACGTCATATTTCAGAATATTCCTGAGCCGTGTAAATTTCGTGTTTGCGCCGGCGGCGCACGCGGTGCCGTAGAGATATTCTTTACTCAACGCGATCTTCTAGAATATTCTGATATTTCCTTTGTGGTTTAGCCCTGTTTGGATATCTGAAACACTAAATAAACCATTAAGTAGCACCTATTTATAAAATACAATAAATAACGCTAATTAACTTATTTTATTCACTTTATTCCACCATACCTTAGTGATGCCCTTAGCATATTAATTGGTCTAATTCTAATATATTATTATTATAAACATACTATATTATTATTAAATTACATATCACGTACCCATGGTATACCTGATTCTTACATTGGTGTTGTGTGGTTTTTCTAGTTTCACTTAGGGACCTAAGCTTCCCACCGTTAAGTTGTTAGGGTATATGTATTTTTGTTCCAAATTTCAGATATTTGTAATTTTTGAACGAATGAGGAGGAAGAGGAAAATGAATTAAAAGTTTATCCCACATTCTCTTTTGATCCCCTTCAATTTCCAAGTTTTCAAATAAGGGGAAAAGATTTCAAACATCTCTAGTTCCTTTCAAGTTTTCAAATGATTTCAAACATCACCCCTATTTTGGTTGTCAGTGTTGCCTTAACATGATTTATTCTTGCATTGAAGACACCCCTCCACAAGAGGGGAGATGTTGCCCTTGGGACCAAAAATGTGGAGCTTGTTTCTCTTCTTCCGGTAAGGATAGTCTATGAAAACAAATCAAATAGTTTGTAATAGAATATAACACAAGATCATTGCCAAGTTCAAAAGATCAAATTAATTATTAGTTTCTTCATTTTAATCTCAATTAATAATAATATTATCTTTAATTGAATGACTAAATTGATCGTTATTGAATATTTGAAGACTAAATCCTATAATATGATTTTTCAAAAATTAAATTAAAAGAATGCAGCTATTCATATTGTTCTTTGGACACTCTCCTACAATAATTAAGTAAACGATTTAATTAAATAAAAAAGTAAACGATATTAATTAATAAAAATAAAATTACGAAACTATGTAGGTAAAAAAAATAATTAAATTAAGACTTATAATTTTTATGATTAAATTATTAATTTACTGTTGCTTTAAATACTTAAATGTACTTCACTGTTGATTAAATTATTAATTTACTGTTGCTTCAAATACTAAAATTATCTCAGGCCAAAAATAAAATACTAAAATTATCGATTTTTCAAATGCTCTTCTACCTTATTGGCGAATTAACAAGTTGTTGAATTAACAATTCTCATAACGGTCAGGCCAAAGAAAAAAACAATTCTCATAACGGCCATGCTACTAACGTTATAAAGCCCCAAACCCTGTTTTTGAATTCGACCGTTAGGAAATTCAATTTAAGAAAGCGAAACCCCGAAATTGTCTCAAGCTAAAACTAAAAAGAAAAGAAAAAAGAAAAACAGACGTCAATTTCTTAGAAGATGAAGTGCAACGAACAAATTCCACGTAGCCTTTTTCATTTCCAGCTGTGAGTTACTGTGACCAAAATTATACCATCCATTTATACAGTGTAAAGTAACAATGTGGTCCATAAAAGATTACCGAACTGACAATTCAGTCCCTAAAAGATTAAATAATACAATTCAATTCTTAAAAGATGAAAATAATATATTTTTTAATCCCTAAAAGATTAAAACAATATACTATTCAATTCAAAAAAATGAGTAATGAATATACCTTTTTGATTTTCCAGTCCATAAAAATGACTAAAATACACATTTAGCCCTTAAAAGATCAAAACAATATACTGTTTAGTTTCTAAAAGATTAAAATAGTATACTATTTTAGTTCATAAAACTGATTGATTAATACATTTGATTTTACAGGGACTAAAGGCTAAAGTGCACTTTTGGTCCCATAATTTTTTTTGTTACAATTTTGGTTCCATAACTTCTAAAAACGTCACATCATTGGTCTCAAGTTGATTTCCATCCATCCCATAACTTCACTCATATTTTTCACGTCATCATCCAACTCAGTATGTCAGATTATCTTTATCGGCCGATAATAAATGGAAATCAGTTTGAGACCAACGGTGAGACATTTTCAGAAGTTATGAGACCAAAATTACAACAAAAAAATTATGGGACCAAATTGAGACCTTTTCCAAAGTTATGGGACTAAAATTGCAACAAAAAATGTTATGGGACCAAATTGAAACCTTTTTCAAAGTTATAAGACCAAAAATACACTTTAGCCTTTTATATATATACATGCCCCCACACACATTGTCACATGGACATGGCCCTCCAAACACTCAACTCAACCCAACGTCTCTCAACCATAATTAACTTAACCTCCCTTCTTAACCATAGTTAGTTAAACCCACACACTACTTTATTAGTTACTTACCTTTCAAACGATCCATATTCCTCACTCTCTCACACTCTTCCGGAAATTGGATCCTCTAAAATTGAATTTTATAGAGTTTTCTAGAGTTGGGCGATTTTGGACCGTTAGATTTCATGTTTGCCGCTAAGATTTTGACACGTGGGGACCTGTACTTTACGAAATCCACTTTTTAGTAAATGAAACGCAGCGTTTTGATGTTTATAAGTTGGGCGACTCAATTTCAAAGAACTTCAGAGACATTTAAGTACAGAGAATCCGATTTGCACTCTTCAGTTCCTCTCCTTAGTGCACAACTTTCTTTCTTGCTTTCATTTCAGCAATGGCTACGCCAGTCTCTCTCCTTCTCTTTCTCACTCTCTCTTCTCTCTTTGCCACCACCATCTCCGGCCACAACATCACCGACATTCTCTCCGGCTTCCCGGAGTACAGCCAATACAACTCTTTCCTCTCCCAAACCAAACTCGCCGACGAAATCAACACCCGTCAAACCATCACAGTCCTCGTCCTCAACAATGGCGCCATCTCTTCCATCACATCGAAACACCCTCTCTCTGTAATCAAAAACGCCCTCCGCCTTCTCGTCCTCTTAGATTACTACGACAATTCAAAACTCCACCAGATCTCAAAAGGCACCACTCTCACCACCACTCTCTACCAAACCACCGGCAACGTTCCCGGTAACTTAGGCTTCGTCAACATCACCGATCTTCAAGGCGGCAAAGTCGGATTCGGCTCGGCGGCTCCCGGCTCAAAGCTCGATTCGGCTTATACAAAGTCCGTCAAGCAAATCCCTTACAATATCTCTGTTCTCGAAATCAGCGCGCCGATCATCGCGCCGGGACTCTTAACGGCGCCGGCTCCGTCGTCCGCCGACGTTAACATAACGGCGCTCCTCGAAAAAGCCGGATGTAAAACGTTTGTGTCGTTGATTGTATCTAGCGGCGTTATTAAAACCTATCAATCGGAAATTAATAAGGGATTGACGATTTTTGCGCCGAACGATGAAGCTTTCAAGGCCAAAGGAGTTCCTGATCTGAATAAACTAACAAATGCTGAGGTTGTTTCGATTTTGCAGTATCACGCATCGGCTAGTTATATTCCTGTTGGGACATTGAAAACTACCAAGGATCCGATTACCACATTGGCGACTAACGGCGCCGGAAAATATGATTTGTCAGTTACAACGGCCGGCGATTCTGTTACGCTTCATACCGGAGTCGATTCGTCGAGGATTGCAGATACGGTTTTGGATTCTACTCCGCTTGCTATTTTCACTGTTGACAGTGTGCTTCTTCCGACGGAGTTGTTCGGGAAATCGCCGTCGCCGGCGCCGGCTCCGGAGCCAGTGAGTTCTCCTTCTCCGGCACCGGTTTTGGCTCCGGCGCCAGGTCCGGCAGTTGAGGCGCCATCTCCGGTAGCTGCCTCGCCGCCGGCTCCGGCGGCGGAGACTCCCGGAGGTGCGCCGGCAGATGCGCCGGCGGCGGAAGCTGAACATAGTGCTACGGACAAGGGAGGAGCACGTGGTCACGTGGAGTCGTCTGCAGTTTTCGCCGTTCTAGTCACTGTGATATCCTTCTTTATCATGTCTTGAACTGTAATTTCACGAGCATTTCAAATTTTATTTGTTTGTGAGTAAATTAACAATTTGGTATAATTATTGAATTGACAACTCAATCTTTAAAAAATTGAAATGTATAATTTAATCTTAAAAGATCAAAATAATATATTAATTAAACTTTAAAAATGATTAATTAGTATACTGTTTTAAAAGATTAAAAAGTATATTGTTTTAGTTTTTTAAAGATTAAACTATATAATTCAATTTTTTAAAAACTGAGTTGGGAGTTTAATTATCTTTTCATTTTTTTTTTTAGTTTTGAGCTACTTGTGTTTAACGTTATATTGGGTAGGAGATTTTTTTTAAAACATTTGTGTATGGATGTCATGATGTGATGAGACTTATTTTTATTATTTAATTTTAGAAATTTAGAAGATTTTTGAAAATGCCTGTGCTTTTACTGGTTTACGACTTTATTAGCTTGTGTTTATTTATTTATGGATACTTGTGAAATCCTCGTTGGGGGCGACAGTGAGCATAAAGCCACGTGCTGGAGAAGAGTCCATGTGAGTCCTACGTTTACCAAAGCTGCGGACCCTATTTTCTACGCGGCAAATGGTTTTTTTTATTAAGCGTTATGAAAATCAACGTTCTAAAATATTTAGGCTAAATTGTAGTAAGACCTCATGTGTTTTAAGTTATGGACAAAAAATACTCTTGAATTTTACAATTTGATAAATAGACCCTTGAGATTTTAATTGTGTTCATTAAGAACCCCTGAATTTTAAAACATGATAAACAAACCCTCTGAGCTTTCAACTTTGTTCGCTTAAGACACTTGGGTTTTTTTTAAAAAATGAGGTTATTTAATTGTCTTAAGTGAGTAAAGTTGAAAGTTCAAGAGGTCTTTTAAGTTTTAAAACTTAAGGTTCCTAAGTGAGCACAATTGAAAACTAATGAGGTCTCTATCAAGTTTTAAAACTCAACAGTAATTCCTACCCCTAACTTAAAATTCAAGGAATCTTAGTGCAATTTAGCCAAATATTTATGAATAGTTCTTAGGAGAGACAATTATTTGACGCTGTTACAACACTCATATGACACATAAACATTCATAAATTTCATAATATAATTTTTTTGTGACTTTAACATGATAAACAATAAATATTATAATATAATTAGATATTATAATATAATTAGATATTATAATTTTTAAAATTTTTATCAAAATTTATAAATTATTAATTATTTATATATAAAAATATATATCATGCCCGTTGTATAATTCTAAGAATTTAACTTGTGAATATATTATCGTGACCATTCTTCATAAACTAGGTGGGTTGAAACGAATATTTGTTAGCAACGCGTGATAGGGATCAAATGATTGATTGATTCAATATCTGAATATCACCTTCTTAGTAGAGTGACCCTGAGTAGTTATTACCTGCTTGCATGCAGCAACGCGTGATAGAGATCAAATGATTGATTGATTCAATATCATTCCGGTATGTAGAAAGTCATTGACCAATGACCATATTATTATTCAGGCAAAAAAAAATGACGATATTATTATACTTTTTGTTTTATTTTCTTAGGAAGTGGCTATTTCTTTTTATAATTTTGGTAAAAAATAAAGGTTAAAAGAGTTATTTTGATGCTAAATATATGTCTTGATGTTTATTTTGATTTTTTATATTTTAAAATGTTTAAATTGATCCTAAATATTGACAAAATGTTCTATTTTAATCCTAAACTATTAAATTTAATCATATTTTTATCGTCTTTTATTTCAAGTTCAAAAATATTATTAAGAGTAACTCACCTTGTTTGTAGTCCTAATATTTAAAACTAATTTAAAAATTTTGAAATGTAAAAGACCAAAATAACCTTTTAATTCAAAAAAAAAAAAATACAAAACATTATTGTTGATGCCAATAGCCAGCAAAATGGAGTTACTTTCAAGAAGATGACATTAGCAAGCACGAAGGAATCACTTTCAAGGATAAGGTAACAAATTCCCAAGGAATCACATACAAATATACAATAATGAATACAATCTTGAGACCTTTTGAGTGCTCCTCAAAGCCAGGATATCTACTGGAGGAAGATGTTGAATTATTTTTACCAAATATAGACCTAATGGCTGATATACATTAATCACAAACATAATAAATGATTAAATGTAAATATGTTAATTAAGTTATTAATTTCTTGTAAAACATTGTTTGATTGGATTTGGCCTGATATCTTAATCTATGAGCGGTGTTGATATACTTCAGGTTGATCATATCACTCATCTAAGAGATAGTACGGTGTAAATATCGTCTGTATGGGCGACCATTATTAATTGTTACAATTGTGATAGTGGGATCTCTCCAAGCACAATCTTTGAGATCCCAATATATTTTCTGGACACCTCATTTGCTTTTTTCTCATACAATAAACATAGTTGACTCTAAGTTATCAGAAAATGATATTATTATTCTCAAAATATTTCACTTCAATATAGACAAAGGATATATACTCTATGCTACGTGCCCAGTCACTATCATCCACGCGCTTAGGCGCCACTAATTAAGCTCCACATTTTTCTCTAAAATACATATCGCATGCTCCAAAATTCTAACAAAAGTAATGATGAACCTGGTTTTGGCCGTAGGGCATTACCTGGTTCGATGAGGCAACTTTGGGTCAGAAGTCACCTGCAAGTCAATGAAAGCACAGGGATGGCCCTGCGATTCACCTCCGATGCTTAAGTCAGTAAATAGTTTGAGAGCAATAATATGTGTAAATGGCAATAGTGCGTACCTTTTTCCAGTGTTTTGGGCTTCCCTTTTATACTGGTTGAGGATAATCTGATAGGTTCCAGATTTGGCTCCATATCTGATTGTGATCCTAACCAATTCTGCTGACGTGGCGCAGATGTTTAGGGAAACCTCAACTGATCGTGATCTTAACTGAGAGATACGTGTGTCCTCTAACTTCTTCGACTCCTAATTGATGTGGAGACGTTCCCTTGTACGTCTTCTTTGTCGACGCCTAGGTGTTGGCGTTCTTTCCTGATAATTATTCGGCGTCCATGATGGTTGATTCCCTTACTGGTCTTTAGGCGCTGATGATCCATGTCTCTTGACCTTTAAGGCTGTTGGACTGAGCGCTGATGATCCATGTCTCTTGACCTTTAAGGCTGTTGGACTGATTATGGCGTTCTTGGATGGTATGGGCCCATTCGGTGTCCTTGATCAAGTAATCTCCCCAAATGGGCCTTGACCGCCATTAGTCCGCATCCTTAGAGCCTCCAATTTATTAGGCCTATTATCAAGTAATGCTTTCAATTCTCCAAAACATTTACCATCACTTCTCATACCATCTTTATTTTAAACTTTACTTTACAATGGACTCACGCAATCACCTTTACGCATTTTTCTTATAGATTAATCTCAAACCTCAGCTCATCTTATCATATATAAGAGACTCAAAGGTATGTTTCGATGAACCTACTTTTAAATGCACCAAGTTATTGTGCGATAAGTCAATTTAACTCTTTATTCATTGGCAAAAAAAGGCACAACTTGTGGAAATACTATCTAGCACCATTAATTATTATTATTATATAATTTTATAAATATATGTATTTTAATTTCCCCCCTACAAATATGATGGAGTTATTAATTGGTTGGTGGTGGAAGTACAATTATTTTGAATAAATACGAGTAAGTTGCAACTGCCTTGCCTTTCCTGTGTTAGAATAGTTAGTCAATTACACTATGCCAGTACAATTGGTAGTTTAATGTATGGAATGCATTGCACTAGACCTGATATAACTTTTGCTGTTGGGAAATTGTCCAGATATACACATAATCCTAGTAGTGATCATTGGAAAGCAATAGGACGAGTTTTTGGTTATCTTAAGAGAACAAAGTCCTATGCAATGACTTATAATAAGTTTCCTTCAGTTTTAGAAGGATACTGTGATGCTAGTTGGATAACTAGTGTAAGTGACAATAAGTCAACATCCGGTTGGATATTTACTTTGGGTGGAGGAGCTATTTCATGGGCTTCTAAAAAACAGACTTGTATCACTCATTCTACAATGGAGTCTGAATTTTTGGCTTTAGCAGCCGCAAGAAAAGAGGTAGAATGATTGAGAAAGTTGTTATTAGATATTGTGTTGTGGTCAAAACCTATGCCAACCGTTCTCTTGCATTGTGATAGTCAGGCAACTTTGTCTAGAGCATTGAGTAAGATTTACAATGGTAAATCAAGACATATAACCTTAAGACATGAATACATAAGACAACTACTTTCAAATGGAATCATCACTGTTGTCTATGTGAGGTCAAAAGACAATCTTGCTGACCCATTAACTAAAGGACTCTTGAGAGATTTAGTTAATAGCACTAGTAGAGTCATGAGTTTGAAGAAAATGTGAAATATATTACTCATAATAGAAACCTTACTTTTATTATTGTTATGTAATTCTAAAAGTTCAAAAGGTAACAACAAATTATGATTAGTGATAGTTATCAAGTGCTTGAGTTTTAAAAAGTACTTACGAACAAGAGGGTGAGTATTATAAATACTCTTAATGAAGTATCAGAGTTTAGAATAAGAACTGAGAAAGTCCAAACAAAGGACTTGATTAAATCTTCACCTAAATAAACACATGCAGAGGTGCCGCTTGAATCAAAGTTTGAATTTAAAACTTTGTAAGTGTTTATAAAAACAGGAAGTAGCACAATGCCATATATAGTGCTAAGTTTTACATTAAACAAGTTAGCATTTAATTTAAGTATTTATGTGTATTTATACATCCACTTTGTCATTTAATGAATTGAAGTTTAATAGATCATTCTAACTATCAATTCAGACAAAGTTTGATGTATTTATACAAGTAGTAGGTTTAAATCGAAAGATACCTCCTATATGCATAAATTCTTGAATTAAATAAATTACTAACTAAGTGGAGGATTGATAGAATAGTTAGTAATCAAAAGTCCCACATTGGATAAGTTATAGGATTTATATGTATATAAATGATTGTTAAGTCATTTATAATAATTGAATTAAATATATATATATATATATATATATGTCAAAGATGGACACTTGGGCACTTGGGGTTGCAAGTCAATAATTAATTTTAATAAGTTATTATTTTCGAATTAATTCATTANATATATACCCTATATTTATCTTATATGAGTGGGTGAATAGGGTATTTGATATTTGATATCTAATATATATTAAAATATATGAAAACTTCTATTTTAATTTAGTGTATTAGGTATTGGATATAAATTTTCAATGTGTTGACTTTTGAGGGCCTAAATATATGTCCATGAGGGAGTCTAATCGGGTCATAGGTTGACCTGTTGGAAAGGTCTCGAGAAGATCGAGTAATAAAATGACACTAAGATGGCATCGATCAAAGGCTATAAGTGCTCACGCTGTCACGCATAACCCAAAAGGGGCTAGCTAAGTGGGTGTTATTTTATTTATCTCCTATATCGAGTATATAAGCACTCTGAGCTCTCTCCCTCTCCTATAAAGAGGAGTCCTCCCTACCATAAAATTTAATTTGTTCATTATATTGATTTCATTATCTGAAGAGAGAGCTCTTCATTACGAGAACCCTCCTCAGCCTCTTTCTTCTCTTTCTCTAAGTTCTTCTGCAATCAGTTGTGGAAGACGACTATATCTCTAGTAGATAAAGTCAAGTACCTAGTGGAGCAGAGTTTTTAGTAAAGATGTATGGGTTAGTAACTTTTGCTATTTTGTTTTTGAATGTTTCGGTCCCTAGGTTGGGTCTTGGCCCGATGCTCCGCTTTTCTTGATTGGTTTCAAAGCCTAGTTATATTGGTGCTCTTAGGAATATTTATCCCTGACCTGCAAAAGTTTTTTTTTTTGTTTGCATTGAAACATTTTGTGGATATATTTAATATAGAAGTTGTCTTATGGTTTGTGTTAAAAGTTTAGGAATGTATTTGTTATTCATTACCTTAAAACATTTTAGGTTTTATCTTAAAATTAAAGGTCTTGGATATATTTATTTGTTTTTATCGCATGTGAAAACAAGCATGGACTTTATGTTTTCCTAAACCTAATAACATGCATAGGTTCTTTGGGATGAAGTCTATGTTTCCCTAAGTTTACCTAAGAACATGTATAGGTTTTTTGTGGTTGTATTTATGTTTTTGATTTGAACTTAAAAACATGTCTAAGTTCCTTTGATTTGATATATGTGATTGTCTCTAGCTCAATCTTTGTCATTGATCAAAAGGATTTTCTCCTAAGTTTTAGTGTTTGATAAAAATTTCAAGTTTTGGCATGAGGTTATCAAATTTTTTTGGAACTGAAAATTTGAATGTTTATGAATTTTTTAATTCAAAATTTGTTTGATGTTTTTGTTTCATACTCGGAACTTAGAAACATATTTAAGCTTCTCCCTAATGAGATCATGGATCATATGTGTTATTAGGGGTTTTGCGTGTCCTAACAGGCACGAAAATATGCATGTAAAATTTTAACTTAGTATAAAGTTAGAATTATATAAAAAAGTAAAATTAGTTTATTTTATTTTATTTTAAATTAATAAAAATAGTATCGTGATATAAATGAAAATTTAACAAACAATATAAAGAGTCACATGAGGGGGAGAGTTAATGGAATTTAGGTATGAAAAATGGAGGAAGACATTGAAAGATAAATCAAATTAATAATTACTACTAAAAATAAGAAATACATGGACGTGGATGGGAAATTTTGGAAATTTATAACGTAGGGATGGGGATGAATTTTGCACATGGGGTAGTTTATATATATATATATTAATTAATTTAATAAAAATGGAACGTGGGTTGGATTTTGGAAATTTTTTATATGTATTTTAAATTATTTTATGTATTATGTTTAAGCTAATTTATTTTATACTATAGTTTTAAAAAATCGACTAGAAGACTCCTTAGACATATATAATAGTATAGATATATTTAAATAAATAAGTTTGTTTTGAATAATAAATAAATAAATATAATAAAAGGGAAGTTTGTCTAGTCCTTGGTCGTTGATGATCAAATTTGGTCATTGAATTTTTGGAGTCAATATGGGTATAGAAGACGAGGCCTAAAGGCCAAAGGCCCAAAACATGCAAAACACCAAACAAAAAACTAAAAGCCCTAGGCAAAATGGCTCCCATCTTATTGTCTCAAAGAATCAACCCCTAACAATGAGAGACACAACTATTAACTTTTTTTGTTGACTCTAAATGTTTGTCCCATAAATTTGTTACAAATTATATATTATATATATAAAGTATAAATCATTAATTATTACTTTCGATCTATTTTGAACTCTCTTTCTGTCTTGATCTTTAACTTCTGTTTTTTTTTTGTTTGAATCCTTTTAAAAAACCAACACACAAGAAGCTTTCAATAATATTGGAGTATTTATCCAAGTAACTTCATTAATTTATTGCAAAATTCTTTATCAATTTCAGATATCTTTGATTTTGGAATTTCCAAACTCTTCTAAGATTAATCAATCTTGTTTCCCTAGTTTCACACTTGCTTGAAACTCCACTTGAATTTATATAAGGTCTCATTTGTTGGTTTACAATAAAGTAGTTAAAATAGGCTGTCTGACCTGGCCCAAGTCCGCTTTGGCTCGTTAATATCAGGGTTGGGTTAGATTGACTCGATTTTTCAAAATGGGCCGAAGTTCTGTTAATTCGGCTTGACCATGAACGAGTTCAAGGCTAACCCGCAAAGCTTCATAATTCTTTTATTTTTTAAAAAAAGTTGACAAATATTTTTTTTATGGAAAAATTAACAAATATTTAATATGAAATAAAATTACACTTTATATTAAAAATAAATTCAATTTTCAAGGATCACTTTCAGTCCTTCATGTTCACAATGTTCCCTTTCATTGATGGGTCACTTTTTTTTTCATAACATTTATCTTTATGTACAAATACAAATATCAACAAGTTAATAAGATATTATTTAAACGTAATTATATAAGTTGAATAAAAAGAATATTTTAAAAAATTAATAAAAATTTTATTTTTTTTAATGCTAACGTGGTCTGACCCGTGTCCATCTCAACCCGATCCTTTTTGGCCTATCAAAAAATAGACTGGCCCTAAAAAGGCCATTTTAAAAAAAGGCCAAAGTCCTATTTTGGTCCCCCAGTTATGCTCAGTGTTCCAAATTGGTCCCCCAGTTATTTTTCGTTCCATATTGGTCCCCCAGTTATGCAAAACTTGACAAAGTTGGTCCCTCTAACATTTTCCATCCATTTTTCCGTTAAAAAAAAAGACAAAATTGATTTTGAACTCCTAAAAGTTTAAATTTTTTGCATCAAGGACCTTTTTCTCTATAATAGAACTAAAATGTAAGAAAGAAAAAATAATTGGGGGTTAATGTTTATTTCACACAAAAAAATCTCTCCCTCTCACTCTCTCTCTCCATCCTCCCTACCTACGCAGTCACTAGATCCCCCTCCGCCACATCCGGCGGCGCCGACCTCATGACCGCCGGCAACATCCTCAAGAACATCACCGGCTTTTGTTGATTGTGTAGTGAATGATGCATGGGGACATTGAAGAGGTTGGGATTTCGAGATTAGTGACAAGGCCGGCGATGAGATTCGCATCGACGAACTATGCTCGAGATCGGAGGAACGAATCGAGGACCTCGCGGCGGAGCATGGCAATGAACTCATGTTGTTTGAGGGTTTTACCGAAATCGACGACGATATTGGAGTTCGTAAGGGATATTGAACTCATCGAGCATACATAGTGGGATGGGCTACTAGAATAAGAGGCTGAAATGTTGAGGGAGTGGAAATATGGTTTGGGTTTCGAGCTTCGAGTTTTGACGAAAAGTGAAGGTAAAAAAGTAGTATGAAGATAATGAGATCGGTGATGTTCTTGAGGATGTTGCCGGCGGTCATGAGGTCGGCGCCGCCGGATGTGGCGGAGGCGGATCCGGTGACTGGCGTAGGTAGGGAGGAGGGAGGGAGAGAGAGTGAGAGAGAGACTTGTTTGTGTGAAATAAACATTAACCCCCAATTATTTTCTCTTTCTTACATTTTAGTTCTATTATAGAGAAAAAAGTCATTGATGTAAAAAATTTAAACTTTTAGGAGTTAAAAATCAATTTTGTTTTTTTTAACGGAAAAATGGATGGAAACTGTTAGAGGGACCAACTTTGTCAAGTTTTGCATAACTGGGGGACCAATATGGAACGAAAAATAACTGGGGGACCAATTTAGAACACTGAGCATAACTGAGGGACCAAAATAAGACTTTGGCCTTAAAAAAATGACTTATTTTTATAACCTGACCCACTTCATTTTCAATGGGATATATGGCTGACCCGATGACCCTGACTTATTTTGACAACTCTAATTTACAAACCATTAATTTTTATCTGAAAAATAAAATCACATAAAAAAGAGCGAATTGTATGCAAGAAAGTTCCTTGTCCCCTTTTGCCTCTTCCCTCTGAAATGTTTTATTTGAGAGCAACCATTGGGTTTGTTTTTTTGTTTTTGTCCTGCCATTGGGTTTGTTGGGGAAGTAATTAGGCTCTCCTCTAGTCATTATAGCTTCCCATATAATAAAATAATAAGATTTCGTTTGAAAGTACAATAAGGATAGATTTCCTCCCAACAAAAACACAATAATGAAGAAATTTCTTGAACCCTTTGGATAATTCTAGAATTGAATTTTATATTGGGTTATTATCTATATTTTGGAGATTGTGCCCCAGGGCCAATCATTTTATGTATATGTTTTGAACATATTGATTAATTTATGGACAAAAATTATGTTGTTATCATATTATTAGCATGTTTACTATGATAGCGTCCTTGATTAATTATGAGATAATTAATCTAAATCCATCCCTGGTCGATTATTCTCGTGGGAGCAAGAATGAACTAACACCAGCATGACCTTGGTGTATGGAGATACATGCACTAGACGCTTTACGAGAGTCATGGTGCAATTATGTAAGGGGTTACAAGTTGCTGGACTGACCCGGAGAGTCCTGCATGGGTTTAGTCATTAGCTAGTCTCTCCTGTACGCCTGTCACGATGCCTTAGACCTGAGGTATTGACTATTCCGGCGTTGTAGTTGTCAAACTTTGGCCTAGTCTAACGTTGCCCGTAGTAGGGTAGCCATAAGGGCTAGGTACGAGTTTGGTTGATTGCAGTGCTGAGGAATGTGGTTGACCAAGATGGGATTTTGTCCCTCATAAAGATGAGAGATATCTAACTGGCGCTCGCGATGAGTCTGTCCAAGGAAAGAGTGGCCACTCAGTAAATTGGGACTAACTCAAGAAGATCGAGAAAGTTGTGGTTTGGATTAAGGATGACTTTCCCGTGCCTTATCCAGAACCAAGATATCGTGTGACAATAGGGTCTATGACAAGGTGGTACTAAGGTTAAATCGGTCGTTTTGATAAAACGATAACTCACGTGTTTTGGGTAGTCATGATGGCTTGCTAGAGTCCGCTCTCGACTTGTGAGTCATAGAGATGGCTTGCTGCTAACTTCACGTGAGGCCTGCTGGGTCACACATGAGCAGGATCTAGACACCACTTAAAGGGACACAAATTAGGGTTAATTCGTGAGTCACTCCGGTGACACAATTTAAGACATAGCTAAAAGTCTGGGACATAAAGTCTTGTCTTAAATTAAATCTACGGTTGAGATATTTAAATTTGTGGGACAAGTTTAAATATATTAATTGATAAATAGTTAATTGGATTAATCTATTTACAATTATAATATTAGGGAACAATAAATTAGATAAGGTTTCTAAAAGTTAGGAGATTATTGATTTATTAAATTCACTAATATTAGGACAACGAGGTATGGACCTTGGTCGCTCCACCCGAAGGGGTAAAACCCGTAGGGTGCAAGTGGGTTTTCAAAGAGAAAACAGACATGGATGGCAATGTCAATGTCTTCAAGGTGAGGCTAGTTGCGAAGGGATTTACTCAACGTCATGGTATTACTATGACGAAACGTTCTCCCCTATTGCAATGGCCAAATCCATTAGGATCCTCCTTGCCATAACCGCATATTATGACTATGAGATATGGCAAATGGATGTCAAAACAACGTTCCTTAATGGAAGGCTGCCCGATGATGTGTACATGACACAACCCGAGGGGTTTGTATGTCCAGAGGCACCAGACAAGGTATGCAAGCTTCAGAGATCCATTTATGGATTGAAGCAAGCATACCGGAGTTGGAATCATCGTTTTGATGAAGTAGTCAAAGAGTTTGGCTTCTTACAAAACCCTGATGAACCTTGTGTTTACAAGAAGGTTAGTGGGAGCACAATTGTGTTCTTGGTGCTATATGTCGATGACATATTGCTCATTGGAAATGATATTCCAACCCTGGAGATTGTAAAATCTTAGTTGGGAAAATCGTTCTCAATGAAGGACTTAGGAGAAGCTGCCTATATTCTAGGCATCAAGATCTATAGAGATAGGTCTCGAAGGCTTCTTGGATTAAGTCAGAGTACATACTTGGATAAGGTACTGAATCGGTTCAGTATGCAAGATTCCAAGGAGGGATTCATACCAATGAATCATGGATTGGCCCTGAGCAAGAAATAGTGTCCCAAGACACTTGTTGAGCGAGGGCGCATGAGTGGCATCCCTTATGCTTCGGCAATAGGCTCCATCATGTATGCCATGCTGTGTACTCGACCCGATGTGTCTTTTTCCCTGAGCATGACGAGCCGGTTCCAACAAGACCCTGGTGAGGATCATTGGATCGCTGTCAAAAACATCCTTAAGTACTTAAGAAGAACTAAGGATGAATTCTTGGTTTACGGTGGAACTGATGAGGAGCTATGTGTAAAGGGTTACATAGACGCTAGTTTCCAAACCGACCAAGATGACTTTAAGTCACAGTCTGGATACGTGTTTCTCCTGAACGGTGGCAGCGTGAGCTGGAAGAGTTCCAAGCAGAGCACGATTGCTGATTCTACAACCGAGTCCGAGTATATTGCAGCATCAGATACAGCGAAGGAGGCTGTGTGGATTAGGAAGTTTGTTGCCGAGCTTGGTGTGGTTCCGACCATCTCTGATCCCATAACCTTGTTTTGTGAAAATAGTGGTGCTATTGCACAAGCCAAGGAGCCACGGTCCCATCAAAGGACCAAACACATACTCAGACGTTTTCACCTTGTCAGAGAGATGATTGACAGAGGTGATGTAAAGATATGCAAAGTAGCAGGCGAGGATAACGTTGCCGATCCTCTTAAGAAGCCTCTTGCGTGGGTCATACATGAGCGACATGTATCGTTGATGGGGATTAGACGCATTGATCAGTGTACCTAGTGTAGGAACAGCTAGATTAATGATTGTACCTGGTGCAAGTGGGAGTATGTTGGAGATTGTGCCCTAGAGCGAACCATTTTATGTATATGTTTTGAACATATTGATTAATTTATGGAGATAAATTATGTTGTGATCATATTATTAGCATGTTTACTATGATAGCGTCCTTGATTAATTATGAGATAATTAATCTAAATCCGTCCCTGGTCGATTATTCTCGTGGGAGCAAGAATGAACTAAGACCAGCATGACCTCGGTGTATGGAGATACATGCACTAGATGCTTTACGAGAGTCATGGTGCAATTATGTAAGGGGTTAAAGTTGCTGGACTGACCCGGAGAGTCCTGCATGGGTTTAGTCATTAGCTAGTCTCTCCTGTACGCGTGTCACGATGCCTTAGACCTGAGGTCTTGACTATTCCGGCGTTGTAGTTGTCAAACTTTGGCCTAGTCTAACGTTGCCCGTAGCAGGGTAGCCATAAGGGCTAGGTACGGGTTTGGTTGATTGCAGTGCTGAGGAATGTGGTTGACCAAGATGGGATTTTGTCCCTCATAAAGATGAGAGATATCTAACTGGCGCCCTCGATGAGTCTGTCCAAGGAAAGAGTGGCCACTCAGTAAATTGGGACTAACTCAAGAAGATCGAGAAAGTTGTGGTTTGGATTAAGGATGACTTTCCCGTGCTTTATCCAGAACCAAGTTATCGTGTGACAATAGGGTCTATGACAAGGTGGTACTAAGGTTAAATCGGTCTTTTTGATAAAACGATAACTCACGTGTTTTGGGTAGTCGTGATGGCTTGCTAGAGTCCGCTCTCCACTTGTGAGTCATAGAGATGGCTTGCTGCCAACTTCACGTGAGGCCTGCTGGGTCACACATGAGCAGGATCTGGATACCGCTTAAAGGGACACAAATTAGGGTTAATTCGTGAGTCACTCCGGTGACACAATTTAAGACATAGCTAAAAGTCTGGGACATAAAGTCTTGTCTTAAATTAAATCTATGGTTGAGATATTTAAATTTGTGGGACAAGTTTAAATATATTAATTGATAAATAGTTAATTGGATTAATCTATTTACAATTATAATATTATGGAATAATAAATTAGATAAGGTTCGTAAAAGTTAGGAGATTATTGATTTATTAAATTCACTAATATTAGGACAAGGAGGATAGAGGGTGGCGCCTCTTTTAGATTGATTTTAATTAATGGAAATGTTTTATTAATTAAAGTCATGAATTTGAATTCAAGATTTGGTCTAGATTTGAAGATTCAAAATTTGAATTAATGATATTAGGGTAATATTTTAATTCAAAATCATTGGAAGATAATAAGTTGGTTATAACTTCCTAAGAGTTAGGAATGTTATTTTGATTTATTAAATTCCTTAAAAATTAGGGGAGGTTGGCGCATTCTTATGTGGGACCAAGGAGGAAGATTTGATCTTCCATTTTGATTCTCAAAGATTGCATTTTGAATTCAATTAAGATATTAAGGTAATATTTTAATTAGGAATTCAAGTCCTAAAATTGTAATATTATTGTAATCTTATAATTTTATAATTTGATAATCCATTAATTTAGGGATTCCCTAATTATAATTATCAAATTTCCCCAACTCTATATAAACCTAAGCAAGTCGACTTTCACAAGCTAATGCACAAGTGAGTTTTGCAATTTTCCTTTTGTGTGACAAGAGAGAGAAAAATCGGCTAGACCTAGACCTAGGGAGAGAGAGTCGAATTTTCTTCAAGAGTGTGAGGGAATTCGACTTGCTCAAGAACTAGGGTTTTTGAGAAAGAAAACAAGAAGGTGTTCTTGTTTCTTGCGCCACTTTCCTCTAAAAGTTCAAGAACTGTTCTTGAATTTTAAGAGCCGTAGATCGAGTATCCGTGTTCTTTTGGAGAAAAGAACAGAAGGCTAGCACCTTGGTGCCACTAAACTGCTCGTGTGGATTACTGGCAAAGGAAGGACGCTTCGTGTGGGCTTCTCAGAATTGCACCGTTCAACCGGACCGATTGAAACTCTTGAGGTATACCACTAATTTTACCGGTTTAAATTCATCTAGCGGATCCGTAGGGAAATCACTTTTGTTTTTGCGCCATGTTTTTAATTATTTTTACCTTTTCGCTTCCGCTGCGCGCGCCGTGATTTCCCAACACTATATTCCCTCTCATCTCATCATAAAGATCACTTCTCTCTCAAAAGGGAGAAAGCTTTTATACTATTTGACATTTGTAGTTTCCAAAGGCATGCATGCTATATATATAAGTAAATCATGGAAACTTGTACTTTCCTCATCATCCAAATAATTAAAAAAGAAGATATGAATATAAATCCATTCAAAAGATTAAATAGAAGGACAAATTGAAACTTCTTAGGCATAATAGTCATGCATATCCAAAGATCACAAATTAAAAATCTCATTTTAGTGTGGGGCGGGATTCCTCCCACATGGGTGGGACCCACACCTTTGAAACAAAAAAGGAAGGAAAAGTCAAAATTAAAGGTTGTCGCCTGCCACCGAAAGTTTTTTTGCAAATTGCAATGCAATTTGCATTGCAGGAAGAGGTCGAGGAGTGCCTATAAAATAGGCACTCCTCCTTCATTCAGAAAGCGCCAAGCTCCAGAGATGTGAGGAAGAGAGAAAGAGAGCATAATGCTCTCATGGGAGTGACAAAATAGTGGAGGGAAAAATACTTTGTGAGAGTATTTATGAGATACTAGTGTATGTGGGAAACACTAGTATGGGTATCACTATTTTGGGTAGAACTCATGTATCCCAAATAGAATTTGGGGAGGTCTCTCTTGTATGTCTACTATTGTTTCAGTAGATGGGTTAGCTGGAGTTGGTGTTGTGAGATGTGAGAGAAGTGTTTTAGGAAGGTTTCCTAAAATGGAGAGTGACAAAAATAGTAAGGAAATACTTTGTAAGTATTTATTGGGAGACACTTGTGTGTGTGGGAAACACTTGTGTGTGTTACTATTTTTGAGTTTATCTCATATTGTTGTATTGTCTCTAGTTTGTGTCTAGGGATGCTTCTCTTCATCTATTTCTACCCATTAATTGTTAGAAGAATATAGTAGGCTTTTGATAAAACACGAAAAACAGAGTAGGCTTTGATAGTGTGGTCACTGTCCTTAAGGAAATTAAGCCCCCACTATTCAATTGCTTCTGGGTTTATATGGCAGATTTCCTCCAGGATTTTACAAAGCTTGATATTATAGTCAGCAAAACTATAATATCTTATGAACACAATTTTGTGAAAGAAAAGTTGAAGATAAGATCTCTTTTATTGATATTCTGTTTTGAGAGAAGAGATGCTATTTATAAAGGAAAAATTGAAGATGTACAACCTTTCAGATTCCTACATGTTGGGAATCCTAGGCGCCAAACGCATCGGAAGCAAAAATAAAACAATAAAATAAAGCGCCTAGTCTTAGAATTCCCGAACGGATCCGCTAGTAGAATTTAAAACTTTTAGATAGTGGTATACCTCACGAGTTTCAATCGGTTGTACAAGGCGTGTGCAAGGAGTCCACTCTCAGCGTTCTCCCTCTGCCAGTGATCCACACGAACAGTTTCTTGGGCACCAAGGTGCTAGCTTTCCGTTCTTTTCTCCAAAAGAACCAGGGACCAATCTACAGTGTTTGAATTCAGGAACTCCTTCTTGAATCCAACAGCAAAAATGGCGCACAGAAGAAACCCCCCACAAGAACTCCTTCTTTCCTTTTCTTCTCTCACAAAAGCCCTAGTTTTAATGGTGGAATTCGAATTCTCCTAACACCTTAAGAGAAATCGAATTTCCTCTCTCTAAGGCTAAAGTCGATTTTTCTCTCTCTCTACAAGGAGGAAGACAAAATCACAATGTGAGCTAGGGTTAGGCAAGTCGATTTGCCCCTATAAATAAACATAATTTTTGGTGATTTTAAAATTCCTAAAATCATGATATTCTTAAAATATAATTATTTTAGGACTTGAATTTACAATTAAAATATTACCTTAATATTTCAATTTAAATTCAAAATACAATCTCTGAGAATCAAATGGAAGATCAAATCTTCCCATGGGACCCACAAGAGAATGCGCCATCCTCCCTTAATTTTATCTTGGAATTTTATAAATCAAAAACCTTCCTAACTCTTAGGAATTCATGATTCACCAAAGATACCAAGTGGAGATCTCACTAAATCTATTTGAATCAAATCTTTTGATATCTCCATCAAATCTTTTGAATTCAAATTATTATTTAAATTAATAAAACAATTTTATTAATCCAAATATGACACATGAGGCGCCACCCTCATATTAATATTGGGGAATTTTATAATTCAATATTTTCCTAACTTTTAGGAAACTTATCTGAATTATTTTTCTCTAATATTTTAATTGTAAATAATTAATCCCTATTAATCATTTAACAATTATTATATTTAAACTTGCCCTGTTTCCTATTTCCATTTTCACTGAAAACAGGAAATATGACTGAAAACGTGTTTTGTACAGTTTTTTTGGAAATGTTTTCTGGAAACATTTTCTGAAACAGGCTGAAAACAGGAAACGTCAAAAAGACGTTTCCAGTATTTCCAAAAACAAACTTATGATATTTTGCAACATTACACAAAAGTAAACTATTTAATCATGTTAATATCATCATTTAGCTATAATCAAACTTAAAAACATATAAAAATTAGTGTTATTCAAGTTAACATAATTTAAATATGAATGAAAACGATTTTTTAACTTTATAAAACAAACATATTTCTTAAATATTGAAAATTTTGAAATGAAAATAGAATTCCAGAAATGGAAACAGAAAATGAAAACGGGAAACATTTTCTTAAACCAATCAGGCCCTTAAATATTCCACAACTGTAGATTAATTAAGACAAGACTTAATGTCCCAGACATTCAGCTGTGTCTTAAATTGTGCCACCGGAGTGACCCACGAATTAACCCTAGTTTGTGTCCCTATTTAAACGGTGTCCTGATCCTGCTCATCTGTGACCCAGCAGGCCCCACGTGAAGTTGGCAGCAAATCATCTCCATGACCTACAAGTCGTGAGCGGACTCTAGCAAGCCATTACGACTACCCAAAACACGTGAGTTATCGTTTTTAACAAAACCGACTTAACCTTAGTACCACCTTGTCAGAGACCCTATTGTCCTATGATATCTTGGTCATGGATTAGGCACAGGAAAGTCATCCATAATCCAAACCACAACTTTCTCGATTCCCTGAGTAAGTCCCAATTTCCTGAGTGGCCACTCCTTTCCTTGGACAGACTCATCGAGGGCGCCAGTTAGATATCTCTCATCTAATGAGGGACAAAATCCCATCTTGGTCAATCCACATTCCTCAGCACGACAATCAATCAAATCCGTACTTAGCCATTATGGCTACCCCGTCACAGGCAACGTTAGACAAAGCCAAAGTTTGACAACTGCAACGCCGGAATAATGATGACCTCAGGTCTAAGGCATCGCTACAGGTGTACAGGAGAGGCAAGCTGATGACTAAACCCATGCAGGACTCTCCGGGTCAGTCCAACAACTCGTAACCCCTTACGCAATTGCACCATGACTCTCGTCCCAGCATCTAGTGCATGCATCTCTATGCACCGAGGTCATGCTGGTCTTAGTTCATTTTTGTTCCCACGAAAACACTCGACCAGGGACAGATTTAGATTAATTATCTCATAATTAATCACGGACGCTATCATAGTAAACATGCTAATTATGATAACACATTAATTTATCTCCATAAATTAATCCAAATGTTCATAACATTTCACATAAAATGATTGGCCCTAGGGCACAATCTCCAACAGACTCCCACTTGCACTAGGGTACAATCAATCTAGCTGTCCCTACTCCAAGGTACACTGATCAATATGTCTAGAATATAGGTAGCTTCTCCTAAGTCCTTCATTGAGAAAGATTTTCCCAACCAAAATTTTATAATCACTAAGGTTGGAATATCGTTTCCAATGAGTAATATGTCATCGACATATAGTACCAAGAACACAATTGTGCTCCCACTAACCTTCTTGTAAACACAAGGTTCGTCAGGGTTTTGCAAGAAGCCAAACTCTTTGACTACTTCATCAAAACGATGATTCCAACTCCTGGATGCTTGCTTCAATCCATAAATGGATCTCTGAAGCTTGCATACCATGTCTGGTGCCTAAGGACATACAAACCCCTCGGGTTGTATCATATACACATCCTCGGCCAGCCTTCCGTTAAGCAACGCTGTTTTGACATCCATTTGCCATATCTCATAGTCATAATATGCAGCTATGGCAAGGAGGATCCTAATGGACTTGGCCATTGCAACAGGCGAAAACGTTTCGTCATAGTCAATACCATGACGTTGCGTAAATCCCTTTGCAACCAGCCTCGCCTTGAAGACGTTAACATTGCCATCCATGTCTGTTTTCTCCTTGAAAACCCACTTGCACCCTACGAGTTTTACCCCTTCAGGTGGAGCGACCAAGGTCCATACCTTGTTGTCGTACATAGATTGCATTTCAGCGTTCATGGCTTCAACTCATTTCTCAGAGTTGGGATCTACGATGGCCTCTTGATAGGTGGTGGGTTCACCATGCTCTGTGAGCAACACATCCTTGTTTTCAGTCACGAGAAATCCATAATATCTCTCTGGCTGGAAACGTGTCCTATCAAACCTTCGTGGTCCTTGTGTCAATGGAGGAGCTACCACAACGTCTTGTGATCCTTCTCCAGTTTCCGTCTGCGCCTCTGATGCGTCTTGTCGAACTTGAACTTCTTCAAGCTCTATCTTACTCCCACTGTTTCTTTTGGAAACTAGGTCCTTCTCTAAGAAGAATCCACTCTTGACTACAAACACTTTGTTGTTAGTTGGGCAGTAGACATAATACCCCCTCGTTTCCTTGGGGTATCCCACAAATAGACACTTGAGGGATTTGGGAGATAGTTTATCGTTAGCTTGTTGCTTAACGTAAACCTCACATCCCCAAACCTTGAGGTAAGACATAATGGGACTCTTCCCACTCCATATCTCATATGGTGTCTTCTCAACAGCCTTGGATGAAACACGGTTAAGTGTGAACGCGGCAGCTTCTAGAGCATACCCCCAAAAGGATGGCGAAAGATCAATCTGACTCATCATAGATCGAACCATATCTAATAGAGTTCGATTCCTCCTCTAAGACACACCATTCCTCTGTTGTGTTCCAGGAGGAGTAAGTTGTGAGACTATCCCACAACTACTAAGATGATCAATGAATTCTTGACTCAAATACTCCCCTCCTCGATCAAATCGAAGGATCTTGATTTTCTTGTCAAGCTGGTTCTCAACTTCATTTTGAAATCTCTTGAACATTTCAAAAGACTCTGACTTATGCTTCATCAGGTAGGCATATCCATATCTACTGAAGTCGTCAGTAAACGTAATGAAGTAGGAGTAACCTCCTCTAGCATGAATACTCCTGGGTCCACATACATCACTATGTATGATCCCCAACAAGTCAGATGCCCTCTCACTGTGGCCAGTAAAGGGCGCCTTTGTCATCTTACCAAGTAGACAAGATTCGCAAGCATCATATGATTCAAAATCAAATGAGCTTAGAAGTCCATCTCTATGGAGCTTCTCTAGGCGTTTCTCGTTTATATGGCCTAAACGACAATGCCAAAGGTATGTAGGATTAGACTCGTTAGTCTTAATCCTTTTCGTATCGATGTTATAGATTTCGTTATTATGTCTTTGTTCCAATTTTAAGATATAGTGGTTATCATGCAGATCTCCATAAGCATATAACACATCATCCTTATAAATTGAACATCTACCATTTCCATTCATGCAAATAAATCTTTCCTTATCCAAATAAGAAAGCGATATAATGTTAGAACTAAGAGATGGTACATATATAATAACAATTGTTTAACAATAAAACAAGCCCAGTGGGCAAAACTAGCTCGTCTGTTCCTACAGCAACAGCAGCAACCCTTGCTCCATTGCCTACTCGTAGGTCCACCTCGCCTCTGCTCAGCTTTCTACTTCTTCTCAATCCCTGCACATTAGTACATATGTGAGAACCACAAGCAGTATCCAATACCCAAGTGGTAGGAGTAGACAAGTGAACGCCTATAACAAAGATACCTGAAGTAGAGGCTTCGCTCTTCTTCTTCTGCAGGTCTTCCATGTACAGCTTACAGTTTCTCTTCCAGTGTCCTGGCTTCTGGCAGAAGAAACAAGTTGTCTCCTTATTGGGCTTTGCCTTCTTGGCAGGCGGTGGGTTAG
>QANZ01012358.1:0-14387 GCA_003254925.1 Chamaecrista fasciculata
TTTTTCAAAAGACTCTTTCGTGCCTTTAACGTTTGTGGTGATTTTTAGTTATGTTACTAACGTTTCATTTGTGTCAGTTGTGCCCCCAATGTGAAACATTAGTTTCAATTATTGCCCTCAATTTTACTTGTATCAATTTTTTGTTCTGAATTGAATATGTGGCAAGATGACTGGATAAATAAAACATCTCTGATTTATTTTTTATCCACCATGGAATTTCCTACGTGGATTTACATTCTTTAAACCAAAAAATTACTACCCTAAATTTTTTTTGACATCTTCATCTTCATCTTCGCAAGTCTTATATCACGTAGGAAATGCCATGGTGGATAAAAAATAAATCAGGGATGTTTTATTTATCTAGTCATCTTGTCATAAAAAATTGACACATAAGTAAAAAAAATTGACACATCAGCATTGAGTCAAAATTGGGGGCATAATTGAAACTAATGTTTTACATTGGGGGCACAACTGACACAAATGAAATGTTAGGAGCATAACTGAAAATCACAGCAAACGTTAGGGGCACAAAAAGGTCTTTTGCCGTTTTTTTATTTGGTCCCTTAATCAAGTGGAATGAATTCAAATATCACTTTTAGACCCTTAAATGGAGGACTCGTAACGAAATAATTAATCACGGTTCTTCATGATGGATATCATATCATTTACGAAACAAAAAATACCCCATCTATTATTGGAAGAGAAGACTCGATTTTTAGCCTTTAAATTTGTGTCCAAATTATAATATAGATCTTGGAAATTGAAATATGCTTTTTGGTTTCTAATATTTTTTTTAAATATAAATAATTTTTTTGTTGGTAGAGATAAATATAAATTATTTGATAACATTTTAAATACTAAATAGTAGAAGTTTATAAAAAGAAAAAAATTAGAAGGAAAAAATAGTATAATTCTACAGTTTTGTTTTTAATTGCACCAAGTATAATTGACTCAAATATAAAATATCATATGTTAATTCAATTGATCTAATAAAAATTTTAAAATACAACTAAAACTGATCTTATACTTTAAGGTACCGAAAATACTTTTGTTTATATATATATATAGTATCTTTGTTTTATTTTTTCTTATTTATACCTTATTAAGAAGAGATACATAAAAAAGTAAAAGTAATCATGCTAATATTCGAATAAGCAGCTGCCATATCCACTTCAATTGTATTATACAAAAAAAATTACTAAAAGCGGTCCAAATGACCAAAATAAATAAAATATCGCTTCTGCGGAAATTACTAATTAAATTAAAGGTCCAATAATTGTGTTACAAAAAAAATGTTTTGAAAAACTATATATTCTTATTAATCATACATTAATTTTTTTTTTACCACAGATACATTTTAATAGAATCGATCATATATGATCAAGATATTATTAGATATTAAATATGAAGACCTTTCTTTACAAAAATTTAAACATGGATTCACAACATTGTAAGAGATTAGCAATTTCCACTAGATCTAACAATAACAATAATGAAATTGTTTGAGTAAATGTTGTTTTCTTATAGTTTTGTTATTGGACATTTTCTTTCATTGAAATTTTCTATCATCATCATCAGACAAAAACATGTAAAAAGTGATATTTACCTAGAGATAGAATTTTCATTAAAGAAAAAACTATAAATTTTTATGTTAAATATCTTTTGAGGACTAATTTGGAAATCTTCAATTTTAGAAGTCTTCTCTTTTTTGGTAAGCAATTTTAGAAGTCTATTTTGTTTGTCACAAAAATCTCATGTTTTAAGATCTAACAATCAATTTATTGAAGTTAATTATGAACAATTGTAGACAAAAATTCTTTTATTTACTTTTTTTTTTGGATCTTCTAGATTTATCTATTTCTCCTTCACTTAATTTGATAATACCTCGTATCAGAAACTTAAAAAAAGAAAAACTTCACCGTTTCGGTTCGAATACACAAAAGAAAGAGCAAAGTCACATTTGAAACATGCTTGTTAAATTTAACTTGTCTTTTTCTTCTTCAAATCAATGTGGAAATTTCTGAAAACTTCAACGAGCTTTTGTTTACTAAACTACTACAAGAAAACAGTAAATTAGGAACGAAATTTAGGGATTGGATATTTCAGACGAAATTTTAGGGGTGAAAAAAAATCTGTCCCTAAATATTCTTGTAAATCTGTTCCTGAAATTGTACGTAATTGAAGCAGAACTCCAAGGTTGTAGAGAACTACTCAATACCCCAAACATATAATCATAGGGACTGTTTGGGAGCAAAAAGTTCAATCCAATCTCAATCCAATCTCAACTTATGAGATGAGATGAGATGATGTTGAAATTAGGATGAGATAAGATTATGTAGTGGTGTTTGGATGGTTTGAGAGAAAATGATGTATAATAGGGTGTGAAATTATATAAAAGGGTATGTAATGATTGTGGTTAGGTGAAATAGGTTGTTGGATTTATTTATTTTGTATAGGGGTAGAAATGGTATGAAATAATGATGTTGAGATTGAGATTGAGATGAGATTGAGATGAGATATAGGTGTTTGGGTGGGGTTTGACTGGGGTTTGACTGGGATGATATTTGGATGAGATGCTCTTGGAAAGCGTGATTTCTCAATCCTATAGGATGATGGATTTTGGTCCATCCTATTGGATGAGATTATGGGGCAAAATGAAAATAACATTAAAATTCTTTTGAGAATGCAATTTGGTCCATAAATTTGTATCCGGCCAATTAATCAATCCCTAACATGTGTGAGTGATAATTCAAAGCTCGTAGAGAATCCCAGCCATGAATAATGGGGCACATTTATGAATTTGAATATAAAGAAAATAATAAGTAATATTTTGGGGACTAGAATGCAAATAACATGAAAAGTATTGTAAACATAAAATTTGGTCCATAACATTGTATCGGTCCAAAGAATCGGTCCCTAATATCTGTACTCGGGGCTCGAACAAAGCTTGTACCGTCAACAATCGGGTATATTTTTTATTTGCAAGGTGCAAAAAATAACAAACAATATCGTGGGACCAGAATGCAAGTAATATGGAAATGATTGTAAATGTACAATTTGGTCCATAACTTTGTAATTTCCCAACAAAACAACATTGCAATTTTTTTGCTACCCATGATTCGAACCAGAAAAATAACAAACACATGGAAACTTGTGTATTTTCCCAACAAAAAAATAACCGTTATTTCTCCATTATCCATAGCGCATAATCATCGGATGAATTTGGACACGAATTTAGAACAACAAATAGTTTGAGGACCAAAATCAAACTATTTTCATAGTTTGAGAAAAAAACTAAACAAAAAATAGTTTTACTAGCCAAGGAAATTGAGCTCATAGTTTGAGGACTAAAATGCCTATAAAAGTGAAGATAAGTAATTTTTTTCTTTTTTTTAAAAAAATACAGTAAATAGAATAGAAGATTGTAACTTAAAAAATAATTTAGGGATTCAATTGTATATTTTACTCAAAAGAAATAGAGAAATGTTGGGACTAAAAAAAACAACATTACAAATGGACAAAAACATCTTTGTTTAATTAAATTAATATAAATTATATATATATAATATAAATATATAATATATATATATATATATATATATGATGGAGAGAGAGGGAGTGGGTAAGTGGGTGTGTGAGAGATAGAGAGAAAAGGAGAGAGAGAAGTTTGTGTGTGTTTGTGAGTGAGTGAGAGGGAGAGAAAAAAAATTAATAAGAAATGATGGAGAGAGAGAAAATTATAAGTGTAATAAATGAGGGTATGTAAAATTACTATTTTGTCTAATTATCTTTTTTATATTTGTATTAGAGTGTAGGTAAATATAGGTATATAAATAGGGGTAGATTAGTAAATGTATGATAAATGGGATGATGATTTGGATGAGATGAGGATTAGGATGAGATTGAGATGAGATTATGTGTCACACAAACACCCAAACTGGACTGTTCATCTAATTTTAGGTTGAGATTAGGATTGAAATAGGATGAGATTGAGATGTTGAGTTGCCAAACAGGCCCATAGTTTGTTTATAATCAAAGTAGAGTAAATGAAACTCTCAACCTATTCAACTCTCAAACAACAAGTGCAATTACAAACACAAATAATGAGTTGATTTAAAATTAAGAATAAATTTGCCACAAGTAATTACCTTAATAAGAATTAATTCTTGATGCAAAAGAAGAAAATAAGCTACTATCTCCCAATGAATTCTTCTCTCAGCCAAGAAGAAAAAGAAAAAAAGTATAGAGTCCTATTAAAAATCCAAATCTCCAAAACTCTGAATTACAAGAGAACTAATAGAGTATTTATACTTCCAAGGATAAGAAATTCTAATGGGTCATGAAAACACAAAATTCAAACTAAAAGAACTATAATAGACTTTTAAACATGAAGCCCAACTAATAAAGATAATAAAACTGATATAATTATCTTAAAATACTAATAGACTTCAAATAAGAAAACCCAAAACATAGACCTAGTTTAATAAGTAATAACTAATAGATTTCAAATATAAAACCTAAAAAATAATCATTTTTATCCAAAATAAAAGCTCCAATTTTTATCAGTTTTGTATACTCAAAATAAAGATGATTTAGGCTCAATTGATGGACCAATTTGAACTTTTTTAAATGTAATAAACCAAAATGAACTTTAAGGCAAAAATAATAGACCAATTTGAACTTTTTATTTTAAATTATAAAAAATGATCTATTTAATTTAAATTTAAATTAATTTATATGTCCTAAAATTGGCTAGAATCAATTTTTAGCACCGTTTTGGTGAAGGCTCAGAATTCAGTTCGAATGAAATTTGGCCATTTAGTAATATTCCACAAGTAGAGCAACAAATTTGCGTCGACGCTATTAAAGCTATTTTCAATATATACAATCCCAATCTTCAACAATCAGAGGTCGATTTTTATATTTAGAACATGAACATTTAATTTTTCCTTTTGCTGCATTGACTTTATTTTGAGATATAAATTTAACAAATTCATCTACTCATTACAAAAATTCTTTAGTATAACCTCGACGATTAGGATTTAATTTATTGGGTAAATTACACAAAAGGGCCATGTGGTTTAGCCTCATTTCAGATAGGGTCCCTGTGGTTTAAAAAGTGTCAAACTGGGGCCTTGTGGTTTCCTCCGTTAGCAAATAGGGTCTCAAGTGATTTTTTTTTCATCCAAATACAAAATAATATTTTGGGACACAAAACTCCAACCATGAGCAAAAATCTAAAACATGACATTGCCCAAACCCAAATACAGAATCCTAAACCCAAGGAATACGAAACAATTCACAGAGAAAAGCGTTGCAAGCTGTGAACTAGACATTAAACACTAAACCCAAACAATTATCACTATGAACTAAACAAACCACAAATCCCAGAGAACAACCGCATCCAATTATTTTCTACCTCGAAGAAGTAAAACAAAAGATCAAATTTCAAATCCAAAATTCCAATTTACCATCCAGATGAATGATACTAAATCGATCAATACATATCAGAGAACAGGAAATAAATCTTAAGAGAAACCTTTGAATGTCTTTCTTCTGAGCCAACAAGCATTCCAAAATGCACTCTTTGCAGAAGATATGACCTTTGAATGTATTTTTTAGTTTGCTTTATTCATTCTAATTTGGTTCTGTTAATTTGGATGAAAAAAACTACTTGAGACCCTATTTGCTAACGGAGGAAACCATATGGCCCCAATTTGACACTTTTTAAACCACAAGCACCCTATCTGAAATGGGGCCAAACCACATGACCCTTTCGTATAATTTATCCTAATCTATTATTAAGGTTATGCTAGCTAGCCCAAAGTATCTAATTTGCTTTTCTCCATTACTCTCCTCTTTTCTACGTTTTCTTTTTATTATTTTTTAATTTTAATCCATTTTCTCAAGATTTTAATTTTAATTTTAATTATTATTATTATCATTATTATTATTATAAGAGACTACAAGACTTCCTTATTGGCCTGAGACTACGAGACTTCCTTGACTATTTTGCTCTCAAGCTTCAAACATAATGTTACTATATGCTAGAAAAAAAAAAAATTAATGCTTTAAAATAAATAATTTGAAAACAAGAGATAGTAAAATTTATTCATAAAAAAATTTTAAATACATACCAGTTGAAGACCTCTTAAAACATGAGATAATTTCTTCTCCTTCTAAGATATTTTCTCTTTGCAAGGTGAAATATGAGCATATGAACATGAACATATAGATTTTATCAAAGGAAAATGGAAGAGAATAGAGGAGATGTAATAAGACTACATCAAATATGATCCAAACTATCTTAAGTATTTATAAAACTTTTACATAAATTATTTATTTTNAAAAAAAAAATAGCATGTGATTACTAGTAGCTATACATATATGGGTATTTCTGACTATGTTATTTATGAATGTATATGTGGTGGTTGGATATAATTTATGATGGAGACAAAAATTATTGTGAAGTCTGCAAATAATTTGGCAGTCTGTTTCAAAATATTTGATATTTTATAAAATTAAGAGAGAATTAATTATTTTTTTATCATTCTATCTCTATTAAAAATTAAAGTTATTGAATTAGTAAGAATAACTAGGAGTAATTTAATAAGGACAATTTAGTCTTTTAATCTCACACATTTCTCTTCATTTTAAGTAAATTAATTGCTCTGTGTATATTTTTCTTAAAAAGTAAATATTTTGAGACAGAGAAAGTATCATTTTAATTGAATGTTAACAATACCACACTTGTGAAGCGTTGGTTGAAATTTTTGAAAAAATGACCGATCGCTTTTTAGTTGGATAATGGTTGAATGTATGATGATAAAATAGTCAGAGTCTCTTTCGGTTGCAAATGGGTTAGTTTTAAGTTATTAAAACGACTCGGATCGGCCTAATGGCCGGTTTTCGGTCGGACCGGCGGTCCGGTCCAGTTTTAATAACTCTGATTTTAACTATTGATATTGGATTAGCTTATTGCATTCTTTTAGTGCCATGTCCCCTATTTTTTTTGCCTGAAATCCCATGTAACTTGAAAGAAAACAATATAATTTATTAGGAGCTACTCATACATATTGGGAACTCAAACGAAATATAACCGTTTCGTCTCTTTATATCTTAGTGAAGCCATGATTTGGTGTAGACCAATCCAATCCAATCTTGTGGAGCTTAATTGCAGCATCGAATAGATAATGATAACACTCAGCCTGTTAAAAATTAATGATAAAATTCTCATTCGTTTTTGTATCGACTTAATAAAAAGATTAGACTAACAATTTGAAAGACTAAAGTATAAGTTTGGTTCTATATCTTTTATTTAATTCTCAATTAGGTCCCATATTTTTTTGTTGCACTTTTGGTCCTGTATCTTTGAATCAGGTCTCAATTTAGTCTCATATCTTTTTTTGTTTCAGATTTGGTCTCATATATTTAAGTTAATTGCAAAATTAGTCCTATATCTTTGGGTCAGATTTAGAAGTAATCCAATAATATGGTTAATCCTTTTGCAAGGATATGAGACTAATTCTGCAACTTGACTAAAAAATATGAGACAAAAAATGATATGGGACTTAAATTGAGACCTTTCGCTATAGGACCAAAATTGTAAAATAAAAAACAACCAAATTAGAAACTGAACAAAAATATAGAACCAAATTTATTTGGGCCAAAAGTAAAAATGGTATATTCTTTATTCTTTAAAATATTAGTCCATAGAAAGAACTAAGAAGTAATAATTATATTATTTTAATTTTTTAAAAAATTAAACTATATTTTATTACTCTAACTAAAAAAAATAGTAAAATACTAACCTGAATCTTTGCACTAATCCATGAGTCTCCCCATATAAATACTCCATGGTTGCGTACTAACACAGCATTCGTTTTGGGGTAAGCTACAATCTAATGAATAAATTAAAATGTAAAATAAATTACAAAGCCTCTCATCAAAACATTTAAGTTTTTCTTTTCTTTTTTTTTTTTCTGGTCAAAACAAATAATAAGATAAATAAATACCGATTGTGTTAGGGGAACTATCAGATCTCCTTCATGAGCAGCATTTTCAATTATTGGGACTATGATTTCATCATCATATTTATGTCCATCTATTCCTTTTATCATCTCCATGTGTGTGATCTGTTAAATTAGTCAAAAGGAAAAACAAGAGTAAACTATCAATTTAGTTTCTGAAAAAGCATCGAGTAGATAATTTGGTCCCTGAACAATTAAAATGTATAACTTATAGTACTTTAATTAAAGATCAAAATGATATACTAATCAGTCCTTTCTATGGACTAAATAGTATACTAATTTAATATTTCAGGGATTAAAAAATATATTATTTTGATCTTTTAAGGATTGAATGTGTTTCAGGGACCAAGTTGTTAACTCGGTAATCTTTCAGCGACCAAATTGTTAGTTTACTCGAAAAACAACAAAAAAAAATAAAACTCGGTTATTTTCTCAATATTTAAAATTAAACCATGATGTTGTACCAAAAAAAAAAATTTAAATCATGAAGAGGGGTAAACCAAAATAATTACCCTAAATTCCTTAGACAATGGTTTAATCATTGTAACAAGACAAGCTTCCATTCCATGACTATG
Source organism: Chamaecrista fasciculata (assembly GCA_003254925.1). Lineage (NCBI taxonomy): Eukaryota > Viridiplantae > Streptophyta > Magnoliopsida > Fabales > Fabaceae > Chamaecrista > Chamaecrista fasciculata. The sequence goes on from QANZ01012358.1 coordinate 8,606, forward strand.
TATGATTGCACCAGCATTTCTCATTTCATAAATCTATATATATATAACAGAATTAGCGAAGGGGAAAGAAAAATGAAATTTAAAAGGAGACAAAAAATTACGTACATAAATGAGAAATAATAACAATAATAATTAAAAAATATACCTTTAGAAATAAGGGAGCACAATCAGTACATTTGGGAGGCTTATGTGGATATGGCTTGATAGGGGGTTTTAACAAAACACATCCATCTGAAGATATAACGAACATGTCCTCTGCACTCATTCTCTCTTTCTGAACACCTTATTAATTCAAACATAAACTATAAACTAATATAATTAACTAGGGTTTGCCGTGCCCTAACGGGCACGCCAATATGCATGCAACATTTGAATTGATTTAAAGTTGAAGATTATATTAAATTTTTATATTGATAAAAGAGTAAGTTTGAGACCAATTTGAGAAATTATACAAATATGTAAGACTCATCTAAAATAAATAAAATATTTAGGACCAATTTGAAATTACCTCATATGGGAGAGTGAGTGGAGAGAGAGAGTAGTGATATTTTTTAATTTTTAATTGTTTTTTTTTTGCATTTTTTTAATTCATTTATTTTTGGGGGGGAGTGAGTGGAGAGAGAGAGTGATGATTTCTTTTTTCTTTTTTAATTTTTTAATTCACTATTTTTGACCAACCATAAAGGGGGTGGAGCCATATAATATAGTATAGATATAGATATTCTAACATAATTAAAGTTTAACAACTTTGTAAGTAAAACCAAGATTATTATAAATAGGCAAAATAATTTTTTCCCATCCCAAATTTTATATCGATTTGCAATTTCAATGTTTGTTTATTGTCAATTTAGTCATCAAAATTTTATATTTAATGAATTAACAACAAATTCTAAACAATTATTAATTCATTTGACGATGTTAGTACAATGAATAAAATCAATCAAAACCTAAAACTTTAACAATAAATTTAAAATTTGAGGTATCAAAAGATGTGAGACCCAATTGAGACCCACCAAAAGATAGACCAAAAGTGCAAAAAAAAAAAAAATACTATACTAAATTGAGATATAAACAAAAGATACGAAACTAGAAGTACACTCTGATTTATTTTTTCTTCTAATGTATAGGTAAATATACCAGAAGGCGACATGATCATGATGTGAAGACCACTAGGAAGGGATAAATCATTGAGCTTGATAGACATGGCTCCCCCACTACCCCAAACCCATCCCAATGCGTAAAAATGGCGACATAAATCCGCCACTAAATCCATTGTATCACTCACTTGCTTCTTCTCCAAAATCAACTTAAACGAAGATGATAATGCCCATGTGCTATCCATTTTCTCTTAAACTGTTAATTATTAAGCTGTTTTAGGAGTATATATACATAATATGTGTGTATGTTATGAAGCTAATTAAGCGACAAGTCAATTATAAATGTGTAGTAGAGGCCGAGGGATATGGATGATGGATGTCGTTTAGTAATTCTCTATCTACTTAAACAGTCTTGGAAATTGAGAAGTCACTCACTCTTGAGTTTTCCGGTTCATTCATGTGAGGTGAACATAATTAATTATGGATCAAAATCATTTTTTTGTTCTCAATATTTACCTTAAAAATTATTTTAGTCCTTAAAAATTTTGAAAAATTTTGTTTTGGTCCTTAATAAGTTTCATAATTGATTTTTAATTACTGAATATGGTCAAATTTATCTCGTTTCAAGTTCAAATTCAATAAAATTGGAGCTACATATTACTCTTAACGAGTTCTTTTTTCACCCAATCGGGACTGTCTACAAATGAGGTCTAACTGGACTTGAAATTGAGTCTAAATATCAGTCACTCATTTCATGAAGTTTGTCTTATTATTTCTCTTGTTTTGAGTACAAATGTGTTGAAATTAGGGCTACAAATTACTCTTAATGAGTTCTTTATCTATTCAATTGGATTTATCGACAAACGAGGTCAAATAGTACCTCGTGACGTCGCCCCTTGCCCCTCAACCCCTATGACTTCGAGCCCTACGGTCCAAAATTAATGCTTCCCCTACACAACGCTATGCCCTGTGACACCGCCCCTACGATGCCGCGCCCCATGATGTTGCCCATGTGATGTTGCGTCCCGCAAAGCCATTCTTGTAAGGACTCATCAAAGAGAAGATTTAACCTAATTTGTTGATGGTCCTAATTGGGCAGAAAATGATTTATCAAAAGTAACTCGTAGTTTTGAACTCATCAATGTCATTACAATCGGACTTGAAACGAGAGAGATATGACCAAGTTTTTTCGTTAGACTATAAAACAGACGGACCACATTCGGAGCCTAAATTGACCTTGTTTGTTGACGACTCCAACGAGAAAAAGAAATGACTCGTCAAAAGTAACATGTAGCTTCGTACTTGTCACAATTGGATTTGAAACGAGAAAGATATGACCGCATTTACTATTCAGTCATTGGGACTAAGGAGTGAAAGTTGAGTGAAACTTTTGGGAAAGATATGAGATCAAAATCGAAAGAAAAAAAATAATTAAAAACTAAATTACAACTTACCCCAAAAGATAAGGGACTGAAATTACACTTTTACCTAATAACTATAAAACTTAAATTAATCTTTATAAACTCATTAGGACGTGTAGAGCACACTAGTACACATGTGTTTGAGACTTCCTAGTACGTAGTAGTTAATCTTCCAAAGTATTTAATAAAACTAATTTTGACATAAAATGTTAAAAGAATAAGAAAGTATGACTTTGCATCCACTACTTCAGATAAAAAAAATTAAAAACTCTTTATTCTTTTATTTTTGAAATAATGATATGAAAACCCTAACTACGGTTTATTTAAGATATGAAAAACTACTTAGTGATATAAAAAAAAACCCTAACTAATGAATTAATGCAGTTATATTTCTCACATTTTAAGTTCGAATGTTACAAAGTCGGAGTTACGGGTTATTTTCTATGAGTTCTTTTGTTGCCTAATTGTGGTCGTTAGCGAACAATGTCAAACCGATCGAATCTGAAATAGTTGGGGTGCAAAAGTGGATAGCTTGTTGCATGAAGTTGGTTATATCTCTCTCGTTTCAAGTTTGAATACAACAAAATGAGAGTTATATGTTACTCTCGCTTAGTTCTTTCTTTATCCAGTTGGAGTCATTGACAAACAAGGTCAAATAGTACTACAAAAGTTGGTATTAGTGTTTTGATCAAATCTTCGGCAAAAAAAAAGTGTTTTGATCAAATCTAATTTCAAAGTACTATTTGATCTCATTTATCAACGATCCCAACTAAACAAAGAAAGAGCACGTTAAGAGTAACTCATAGCTCCAATTTTATTGCATTTAAACATGAAACGAGAGAGATATGACCAACTATGACATGAGAGACCCACTTTTCAGTCCAGTTTAACCTTGTTTGCTGACAGTCTCAACTAGATAGAGAAAGAACTCATTAAGAGTAACTTGATAATAACTTTAATTTTGTCATATTCAAACTAGAAACGAGAAGGATTTGACTATATTCAGTAATTAAGGACCAATCGTGTAACCTATTAGGAAATTAAACATGAGAGAGAGACTCCATCGTTGATGATTATTCTATTTTGGTCCCTGAATTTGTAAAGATTATTTTATTTTTGTCCCAGAATTTATTTTTTGGTCATTGAATGTGAGAGAGAGACCTATAATCGTTGATGGTTGCGATTTTTTACGGGCCAAGGCATACATTTTATTTATTTAAGGATCGATTCGGTGAATCGGTATAAACTAAAATCATTCATGGACCAAATAGTAGGTTTTTTAAAATGTCCATGTTACTTACATTTTGGTCCTTTCATTTTATTACATAAACTAACTTCAAGCTCCATTAGAAATATTCTCCTTTAGCATAAATTCAAAGACAATTTCATTACCATTTCATTTCATTAAAATCACAACCAAACACCAAAATTTCATTTCATTATCTCCATCTCATTCTATTATCAACTACTAATTCTACCCCTATACAATTTTTAAAAACCCATATAATTATTTCAACCAACCACAATCATTACATATACTTTTTTACATAATTTCATATCTATTTTTTTCATTACCTTTCAAACAATCCAAACACCATTTATCATATTGTTTCATCATCTTTATTTTCTCATTACCATTTCCTTACATGCAATCATCATTTAATTACATAACCTATCCCAAACACACCCTAAAATGGAATTGTTGTAAAATGAATTTTTAGATTAATATAAGGGACCAAAATAAAATTTTGACCTAGACGATATTATCATTGATAGACCACTGAAAGACTCCAAAATCATGCGTATAATATATATCTATATATATATATATACTTGAAATAATTGCAAAATATATATATTTATTCTTAATTAATACAACCAAACAATAACAACAATGGAGAGAGATTCAAAATATAAGCAGTAAGGGAAATTGCATGCCCATTAATAATTTTTCCTCTCACTCTGAAAATCTAAAATTTCAATCAAATCAACAACAATAACAACAATAAGCAAAGCCCCAAACTTCATCAGAACGACGTATCCCATATCACATTGTGGCTGCAGGCTCCATCACCATATATATATATATATATATATGTTAATTAATTAATTAATTAATTTTTTTATATATGGAATCATGCATCCTTCATCGTATATGTATATAATTGATCATTAATATCATCGATCAATCTGTGAATCTTTTGCAATGTGTGATTGCTGTGCATCCTCGGCGATAAGGATTGGCCCTTTGGGTTCTATAGCATCCATAGTAAGAGTGTCCACGTGTACCACATGGAACCCTATTTTTCTTGAGAGCTTCATAGCTTATGAACCTAGCCACTTGGAGAAACCTGCGTGTGCCGCCGAATTCCTCGGCGAGCTCGGCGTCGTCCGAGAATTTCCCGGCCCCCCGGTGCATGACGTTGTGCGGGGTTGACTCCGCCACCATCGCCCCGGCCAACAACACGGCGATGAACAATATGATTAGATGCCGGTAGTTCATAGTGACCGATTGAGTGGCACAAAAATATGAATTAATTAATTAATCTCAAGGGACTAATTAATAATGGTTAATTATGTGTGTGGTAATTAATGTATTAAGCGTGTGTGCTTAATATTGATGATTTTCAGAGAGGTAGGAATATTGAAATAGGTTATGGGAATGAACAAGGAGGGATGTGGGTGTGTATTTATATATAAAGTTTGTGGCTATGCATGGTTGGTGTTACGTACGTGTTATGTTCCCTTTTTTCTCGTGGGTTTTTGCTAAAACTTGAATGTTGAATTTGGTAAATTGTACCAACTAAGAATAATGAGTGGTTTCTGTTCTGTCGATCCTTGGTCTTCGATCTCTTTAGGACTAAAATAACAGAGTCTTTGATCAGGGCCAAAAAAAAAAAAGTGATTTACTTTGACTCTTTGAAAAATACTAAAAATATAACTACATTAATCAATTAGTTACTCTGTTAGAAGTAATTGAAAGGTAATGATAAATTTATTATTTTATATTAATCATCAAGTGTTACTTATGTCAATATATAATCGAGTAAAATAACTTTTCGGTCCCTGATTTATGCACTCGCTGACAGATAGGTCCCTGAATTTTACCCATTGTACTAGCCGGTCCCCGAATTTTGCAAACGCTGCACTAATTGGTCCCTCCATCATATTGGCGTTACAAAAATGCTGACGTGGCCATAACGGACGTTGATGTGTCCCGTTATGTGCTGACGTGTCCCGTTATCGCCACGTCAGATCCCGTTA
>QANZ01012358.1:16197-30539 GCA_003254925.1 Chamaecrista fasciculata
TTTTTTTTTTGGAATATAACGGTGCTGACGTGGCGATAACGGGACACGTCAGCGCATAACGGGACACATCAGCGTCCGTTATGGCCACGTCAGCATTTTTGTAACGCCAATATGACGGAGGGACCAATTAGTGCAACGTTTGCTAAATTCGGGGACCGGCTAGTACAATGGGTAAAATTCAGGGACCTATCTGTCAGCGAGTGCATAAATCAGGGACCGGAAAGTTATTTTACTCATATATAATCTTAGGTTAAATTGCACGTTCGGTCCCATATATATGGTTGGAGAATGAATTTCAGACCAGTCTTTTATTTATTTTTTTTTGTTGCAAAACTGATCCTATGTGTTGAAATATTCACTTGTTAGTCCCAATAACAGAATGTGGTTATATTTTTTTTGAAGTTAGAATGTGACGAGCTTAGAATTACGTGTTACTTTTGATAAATCATCATTTCTTCATCTAGTTGGGGTAATAATAAGCAAATTATAACTTATAAGGTCAAATCAAACCCTGAAAGTGGATTATTCTTTTCACAGTCAAATAAACAAAGTTTTCATATATATATATATATATATATATCTATTCGGGGCTAGATACAACGAGTTCAAAACTATAGATTACTCTTGATGAGTGTTTTTTTATCCACTTGAGACCATCAACAAATGAAGTCAAAAAATGAAGTCAAATTGGACATGAAGAAGGTGAAGGAGTTGCATTGGAGATTTTGATAATTATGGGGGAAAATGAAAATAAAGGTTATAAACTTATAATTTTATTTTTGTTTTGCAGGTTTCAGAGGCCTGTTTAATGAAGATGATAAACTTTAGGGTAAATTACACTTTGGTACATTGTGGTTTGACCCTATTTCACTTTGGTACCCTGTGGTATTCTCCATTAACACTTTGGTACCCTTTGGAGCTATTTTGTAATTTTAACCATAACAAATTTTGCAAAAATTACATATTGACACCAATTTTTTTTAAATTTCATTTTAGTCCCTAAATAATATGTATCTAGGGACCTATTTGTAATTTTTTGAAATTTTTTTGGGGTCAATATGTACTTTTTGCAAAATTTGTTATGATTAAAATTACAAAATAGCTCCAAAAGGTACCAAAGTGATAATGGAGAATACCACAAGGTACAAAAGTGTCAAGTTTCAAAGCACAGGATACCAAAGAGAAATATGGTCAAACCACAGGGTACTAAAGTGTAATTTATCCTAAACTTTATAAACTATTTTGAGATAAATCAGGGATCTGAATATAAGAAAATCTTGAGAGAAGAGGTGAAATCTTAACAAAAATGTTGTGATCTTTTAATTTTTGAACGAGAATATGCCACAGGGACCCTTTCTGCTGACTGAGTAAACCTCAAGCTTGATTTTGATACTTTTTAAACCACAAGGACCCGAATCTAATTATCCCAAATCACATAGACGTGCTTTATAATTTACCCTCATTTATTGTTAACATAAAGTGAATAAGTATTGTTTAAGATTTTTTTTTTTCATTGAGAAATTCATTCAAATTTATGAAATTTTACAAAGGATAGATTAGGGGTTGCAATCTCAACCCAAAGCCCATCAACTCAACCAATCTAACCACAAAATTAATCAACCATTACCCAACCCATTTCAATAATGGGTCGAGATGAACTGGGTCCAAAATTGACCCACTAAAATTGGGTTGGGTTGGGTTGAGTTAAACCCATAGTTTACCCAACCCAAATATGTGTCAAAACTATGTAATTTCATAGATGGTATGAATATGAATTTCTCAAGTTTTTACAAAAATTAAAAAATGCCCCCAATTAATTTAAAATTTATAAAGAAGTCCCTAAACCATAGTATATGAGGACTAAAATGAAAATTATTAAAAAAATTAAGTCAATTTATAATTTTGAAAAATATAGGAAAAATGGTAAAATTACAGATTAGTCCTAAATATGAAAAATAAATGCATTTTAGTCCTATAAAATTGTGAGTTCAGTGAAAGGAAGATGAACTTCACAAATTTTTTGAAAAAGTACAGAATGCCCACAAATACTTTCAAAATTTACAAATAAGTCCCTGGATCATGATATTTGAGGACTAAAATAAAAATTTCAAAAAAAAATTGCGGTGAAAATATAATTTTTAAAAATATGAAAATGGTGGAAATTCAGATCAATCCAAAATATGAAAAAAATATACAATTTAGTCCTAAATCTGAATAATTTAAATATCATTCTCGTTAATTAGTTTACAAATTAAATAATATAAATATTTTAAGATGAATTCATGGGTTGGGTTGGGTCGACTCTTAATTTTATGGGTCACGAACCACTCATGACCCATTTAACAAATATAAATGAATCTTAAATGGAGTCATTGACCCATTTATGATCCAATTATTTAAAACTCAATCCAAAACTCACACAACCTAACCATTTGCCACCCTTAGGATAGATAAGTACTTTGAGTACTCTCTCTCTACACTTATGAGTGGAGATTTTTGTTCTTCGTCTCAAAATACTCATAAATAGAGAGACTCTATTTTATAAAAACCTTATAATTTTTTTTTAAAAATAAGATATATGAATATAACTATAAACACACAAATATAAATCTATATTGTACCATCACCATTTATCTATAATAATAAAATACATTCCTTAATTAGCTTGTCACATATAGGGAGTTGATTGGGCAATAAATATACTTGACTGATGTAAAAGGGAAAAAAAAAATTACACATACCATTCCCGAAGAAGTAGAGTAGTACTATGAACCAAATAGAAGGGTGTCTTTAACTTGCAACACCACTCCTATTTTTTTTTCCTTCTAGTACTTTTTATTGAATGAACTCATTTAAACTTGAGAAAAATAATTGAATCTTGGAACATTGTTGGTTTCACGTACCATAATTAAGCCTACGAATTGATGAAAAGAAAATACATACCATGATCCATTAACTATGTGCAAGAATAATTAATTATTTTAATTTTATATTATTATGTGATATCTGAACATTGGATCTAAAACCTTTACATTGTCTATTTTATTATTGTTTTGAATTGGAGAAAAAATTCATGATTTATTAAAGTTCATGATTGTTTAAACATACATTTTATATGTTGTAATTATTCTATTTCTTTTTGGGTCATAATTTTTTTTTTTTTATATAATATAATTATTACCGGTGAAAATTTGAGAATTTTGATGCTTGAATTTTCCAAAATGGAGGTTCATAGAAAAAGTTATGATTGAATTTTGAATTATGTTTGGTCTGAAATTGAGTCAGATTGTTGGTCAGGGATGACCTATACTGTGTCGTTTTGGAGTCAGCCTTTATTTGTATTTGGTTCTGTATAGCATTTTGTTTCTTGCATCTTGGTCCTACTTGTGCAATCAAGTTGGTCTTCTTTCCTCTTGTCATGTAGCTACCTTTGTTTTATTTAACTCAATGTTGTCTGAACCGAACCGTTCAATGACTCAAGCAAGTGTTTGATTCATGGTTTGATTGGTTTAATTGGTTGAACCATCGGTCAAATAAGATGATGCAATAAATAATAAATATTAATTACTTTTATTATATGTGAAATATAAAAATTATATACGCACAATTAAAATTAGTAATTCAACATTTTTTTTGTTAAACTAATATAGAGTACGTTACAAGAATAATAAAAAGATATAAAATAAAGACAACATAACACATATAGCTAGATAGATTTTTAAATGTAATAACTTCCATGTAAATCAAACAATTTTTTTTATAAAATAAAATAAATTAAGTGAGACTTAGATCTGATTTCATTATTTTTTTTACTTAAAAGTTAAAATGTGAAATTAAAAAAAAAAATAATAATTGATGGACGGTTGGACCGCCGCCAGTTTAGCGGTTGGACCGTCAGTTTAGCGGTTCTTGCTGGTTAAATCCAGTCCAATCCAGTTTAATTGCTAATTTGGGGCCTGTTTGGCAGCCATCTCATTTCAAGTCAAGTCCATTTTATGGGATGAGATAGGGATGGCAACGGATGGATATCCGGTGGTTTTGCCACTATCTGTATCCGTATCCGTTTATCCTATCCAATATCCGTACCCTATCCGTATCCNAGGGTATCCGAGGGCAATATCCGTATCCGTCCAATATCCGAAAAAAAATTAATTTTCACTATCCGTATCCGTATCCGATATCCAGTATCCGACGGATACCGGATATTTTTTCGGACGGATACGGACGGATATCCTAACTTAGGATATAAATTGCCATCCCTAGGATGAGATGAGATTAAGTTTGAATGGGATGAGATGAAATGATGTATTGGTGTTTGGGTGATTTTAGAGAAAATGATGTTAAATAGGGTGTGAAATTATATAAAAGGGTATGTAATGATTGTGGTTGGTTGAAATAGGTTTATAGATTTTTTTTAATTTGTATAGGGGTATAAATGGTAAGAAATAGTGAAATGAGATGGAGATAATAAGATGAGATGATAGGTGTTTGGTTGTGTTTTGATTGAAATAATATTGTTTCCAATTCTAGTTATGAATTATCTTGTTTAAGGTCTTTTCGTGATTAAATTGTTAATCTAGGTCATTAAGTAATTAATGACTACCTTAGGATGATTTGTGTGAGATGCTCCACTTATCGTTAGTAGTGATGATTGCTAAATCCAATCGCTCTGTTGGGTATCTTCTTAATTTGGTTAATTCGTTTATTATTTTTGTTTTCTTTCAATCTAGTCCTTTAGTTAAAAATCACTAAATATTTATTGCTTAATTAATTCGTGTCTTAGGTATTAGATCAACATTTCAACCGATTTCCTTTACTTTTTCTCGTTTAGTAAGAATTAAAGTTCTATTTGCTTTTAAACTATATAAGTAAGTTCCTCGAGAGATCGACTCGGATTGCACCACTATAGTGCATTAATTCAGGTATTTTGACCACCTTACGACGGGGTCCGGTCAGCCACCTTGAAACTGAGCAAATGATCTTCTGGGTCTTTCTCTCCAGTATAGGGTGTGAGTTTCATCGGCATCTTGTAATTTCTATCAAGTTGTGCTGCCTGCACGTAGGTGCCAGGATTCCCTCTGCCGGTGGGAGTGGATTCGCACACCCTTGGGAACTTGATGGCTGCGCGGGGTTGTAAACAGCCATTGGTTGATACGTTCTACTGGGTCCTCCTTGGACGTAAGTGCCATATCCCGCGTAGTATTGCGGATAGTACCCCTGAGGATAGTAATACCCCTTGGGTGGATAGGTGTAAGCTCCTGACCACACTAGCTGCTGGGTGGGTTGGTTGGTGGCTGCCACGTGCGTTGCTGGTGGCAGGTTCGAGGGCGCCTGCTGTTCTTGGTTTCCAAAGTTTCTACTTGGGGGAGTAGGTTCTAGGTTGCTGTTCCCAGGATTTTCAGCAACTTGTTTCCCCTTTCAAGTAGTCATGTTCTGGATGTCTCTGTGGAGTGCTTCCAGCTCCATCCTCACAACTGCCTTAAAGGCAGCAATTCCGTCATTTGGTGTTATGGGGGCTTGTCCTGCCGGCGTTGGGTTCGGCAGCGCTGGAGCTTCTTGAATGTTCGGAAATCCAGGAGGAGGGGCGAGCGTTGAATCCTACAAGGATTGAGTCACTAATCCTCCCGGAGTCTGACAATCAGCTGGGTTTGATGTCATCTTTCTTTCTCTGGTTCAGATGAATATGCAAGTTAGAGAAGACATATAAAGCAGAGATTTACATGAACTTTACCAGGAGTTCATCATATTTAGAAAAAAAATCAAGACATTGATCTTACCATATTTCATCATATATTTTAGAGACATTTTAGGGCATTTTATATTCATTTGGGATTCATTTGCATGCCTTTATGTCCTTTTATGATGAAATATGATGCCTCGAGGTTTGACATTATTTGGACTATTTTGTGAGTAATTGTGTCGTTTTCTCGGGTTTAATCTTTATTATTTGATTGATCCTCTTTATCATGAGAATTCACTTAGTTTTTCGATGTTCTTGATAGGTTTTAATGAAGTCCAAAGTGCTGCATTACTTCGAGGAAGGCTCAAGGATGTTTGGAGACGAGTCAGTGACCAAACTGAAAACGAATTCAAGTTGCTGAAAAAACCGCCACCGGAACCGCCGCCATGCATAGCTGCGGCGGGTCCGAGGCGGGTCTCTCTGGAAAACTCGCCGCCATGCACAGCCGCGGCGGGTCCGCGGCGGGTTCGCGATAATTTGTAATTAAGCAAGCCCAAGCCCGATTTGGATGATTCAGACCTAGATTTCTTTGGAATGAGCCGAAATTTACATATATGAGAGGTTTTTAGGTCATTTAAATGGGGAAAAACCCTAGAGACACACTTGACACCATCTCCTTCATCCCCTCTTTTCTCCCACCTTCATCCATGGCTATCTTGGAGGCTAGGAGGCTTGTTGAAGCCAAATCTCTCTCCATGAGCAGCTAGATTTCACACCCATAAGAGGATTGGAGGAGGCCCGAGCTTGGTTCTACACTTAGGGAGTTTTACTTTACTCTTTTCATCGTTTTATATTAGGGTTTGAGTTTTTCTTGGTTAGAGAACTTGTAATTCTGATATTGATTATGAATTTGAGATTGGATTTTGGATTCTGATATGTATTGATTATTCTTGTCTTGATTATGATCCGTTCGGATACGTTGTAGTTGGTTTGACTAATAATTGGGATAAGTTTCTCTTTGATAACTTAGTTTGAGTTATAGAGTTGCCTGAATTCTTGATTTTATCTCGCCATTAGTGTAACACCCCGATTTTTGAGAAAGGACTTATTAGAAAGAAAATGAAGTTTGGGTGATCTTAAACAATTATAAGAGAGTAATTTCTTAGAGGATGTTGGGGGAAGGGAATAAAGTAGGGTAAGATGAGTGGAAATATGGGGTAAATGTTGAGTTGGAATTCATAAAGGACTAAATTGAAAGATTTAGAAGTATTTAGAAAATAAAAAGAGAATGATTTGTGGTCTACAATATTATGAAAGGGATTAAAATAGAATAAAGAAGGTGTGTGAGAAAAGTTTAGAAATGATTTGAAACTTGAAATGATCAATTTGGAAAGGAAATAAATGTTTTGAGTTTAAAGTGTAATAATTAGAAAGTTTCGGGGAAGAATTATAGTTTTGACATTTGTTAGTAAATGAGATATTTATAAGAAGGAGAGGATGAAGAATCGGGGAGAGTGGAGAAAATTTCTAGGGACCAAAACAGAGCAGCGACCGTGGAGTGTGAAGCGAGAAAGAATGGAGCATATCTTCACATCCAACGATCCGTTTTCGACGTTCTACCCCTCGAATCGAAGCTTAGAGAGCGACGAATCTAACCCTGATTTCAGTTGGCAAATTCAACGGTTGGATTGAGAAAGAAAGGAGATCGAAAAATGACGCCAGAGTTGGGAAATATGCAAAATTTGGAGTTTGAGGGACCAAATTGTTCCTAGGTAGGGTTCTTCTCTTTCTCCTCACTTCAAAGCATTACTTCTCTCATTTGTTTGCCTAGGGCTTTCTGAAGTTGTGAGGATTGCTTTGGTTTTGAGTTAGGGTTTATATGTCTTTATGAAATTGAATTTGAATCATGTTTTCTTTTGTTGATTTTGGATGAATATTTGATGAGTTTGTGATGAACAAAACAAGTTTTGGGAACTAAATCATGAGTGAGAATCATGAAGTCTTATGGTTTCAAGAATTGAAGTTTGTATTGATTTTCAATAAGAAATTGTTGAATCAAGAAGAAATGATGTTTATTGATAGTGTTTGAGTGGGCTTCCTTGTTGTTGGTGGAGAAAAAGTTGGAAACATGGAAACTGGCGCTAAGTGTGTGTTTGGGGGAAAAATTGCAAAATGGTATTTTAAAAACTTTGGAAAAATTACGAATTGGTCCTTCACAGTTTTTAGAAAATTTTTGAATGGTCCTTTTTGGAATTGAATATCCTTAAAAGATGAAGTTTTATTATGTTCAAGTAATTGTGGTTTGAATTATAATTGAGACATAAAATTGATTATGAAAAGTGTTGGAAATGGAAATTTGATTTATTGAGAAGTGATGTGATAAATATTGTGTTGTGAAATGTAATGATATTGTGATGTTAAACCTGAGTAAAGATTGGGTCTGTTTACTAAGTGAAATATGTTAATTATGGAATGGTTTTGTGTAATTGAACAAGTATATATGTTTAGGTGTGTATGATATGATTTTATGAATGAAAGATAAGATGTTGGAAGTAAAAGAATGATAAGTGAATTGGTATGTAAATGGAATATAGTTTGTGATATGTATGTGTAATGGTTGATAAAGTGTTTGGGAATGATGAATGTGAAAATTATTATTAGAGAGATGGATAGTTGAATGATTGATGAAAGTTAATAAGTTTGGTGTATTTGTTGTAATTTAACATCCCTTTAAAGGATTTGGGATTCAAATGCAAGAGAATATATATATATATATATATGAGATGTAAACAATGAACAAATATTGTATCAATGAATTATATGGTGGAATGATTGTGAATGATGAGTATGAGTTTATATATTGTTGTTGTATGATGATGGATAGCTCGATATATGAGATTGATATATGTCATGATTCACTGAGGGTGGATTCCCTCCCCTTTTATGTTGCGATGATGAGGGTTTAAATTATATGATTGATATCCAATGAATAAGCTTTTTGATTGTGTTGTCTTGATGGAAAGTGTGGAATTCTAGTTGTGTATTTTATTCGTTCACTGAAAATATTGATTGATGTTAGTGATAGTATTTAATTTTCATTTGAGTGTTGTATGTCTTGGGTTGATTGAACATGGCGTGCTTGTGCTTGTCCTTTTGCTTTTGCTTTTTCCTTTGCTTGTGCTTGTGTTTGTATTTGTGGTTGTGATTGTGATTGCGATGGTGATTGTGATTGTGGTTGTGTTGGTATTTGTATTTTTCTCTTGAGATGGATATGAGAACCCCTTGGGGACGGCGGTACGTAACGCCCAAGTGGGAAGAAAAGTCGATTTGGAAATGAGAAACCCTTGGGGACGGCGGTACGTAACGCCCAAGTGGGTAGAAAAGTCGATCTGGAAATGAGAAATCCTTGGGGACGGCGATACGTAACGCCCAATGGATGTGAAAATGGAAATGGTTATGAAAATGAGGAAACCCCTGGGGACGGCGATACGTAACGCCCAGGCGGGAAGTGAAAATGGAAATATGAATGCTGGGGACGGCGATACGTAACGCCCGGCCGAGATGCTATGTTTACAGTATCTATTGCATTGAAATTTTGTTTGATCGTGGATTACTATGTGCTATTGGAAGATTGATGTTTTGAATACTGTATGGTTGGAATTTTATCACCGTATTATATTATTTGGTTGCAGTTCTTCTTACAGTGGAAAGTCTAAATGTAGTTATGGCTGAGATTCTTGCTTTCTTGTTTTCATGAAGTCATTTTCTCTACTAAATGACTATTGTTATAATAACTTTTTAAAAGTTGATTTTTAGTATCACGGACACGGTGGGTAACATCAGTGTTTCGGAATTGTACTTCTAATGAGAATTTTGAAAGAAAGCCAGTTTTTCCTCGCCAGCTTACCCGTTTTACAGTTATTGATGTATGTATGATTATTCTGAATAGTTATATGTGGTGAAGGTTATTTAGATAAATTGATTGGTTATATGAAATGGTCATATGAATGTACGTTTTTAAAAAAATGATGATAATCCTTAGTCTGAATGCTTAGCAATATGTTTGTTTATTAAATGTTAAATTTATATTGTAAATGTATGCATATAGATTTGCTTATATGTTAGAATTGCATGTTGTGAACTTGTGTTTGAAGTATTGTTGTTGAGTGGGGGATTGTGGTTCAAGTAGAGAGAATCCAACCCTACTGAGAATCTCCCCAGATTCTCACCCTACAACATCTCAGTGTGAGTGCAGGTCATATTAATAAAGTTCAAGGTGGAAGCAGAAAGTTGAAGTTTTGTTAGAAAAAGGGTTTAGTTTCGTGCACTTTGCTATAGTTTTGGGGCATGTTGTAATTATTATTTGTATAAGCTGTATCCTTTATTAGTCAAGGATGTTACAATTATCAAGTTGATGTTATGCTTCTTTTTATAGTAATTGATTGTGGGTAGGCTTACGGTGTGGTATAGGCCCATGACCGTGCCGGTCACGTGCTCCCGCAGAGGGGGGTCGTGACAATTAGCTTCATTGAAGTGATTATCTTGGTTATGTTTATAATTGAGTTAATTGCTATGTTTAACGGTAGTGGACAACTTTAGTAAATGGTNCTAGGTAGAATGACCTTGAGTGAGAATGTTCTTGTCACCGCTGTACCCGGGCAGTTGGATGACTAAGACATTTTCTGATTCAAGAGATGATATAAGTGTTTGGTTTGAGGACTCTGTAATTCCTCTTGTTGCCATGATTGCACTATCTAAATATTATGCTATTGAGACTGATCACCTCACTAGTGTACTATTTAGTAGAGGCGATTGTGTCACTGAGTAAGGGAGTACTTGTTCTCAAGTTTTCTTAGAGTTACGGTGAGACTGTGAGTTAGGGTGATTTATTTTGGAATGTGCTAAATATGAGTGGTGGCTTGGATCACTAATGAAAGTTTTGACTAAAGTGGCGGCTATGTTGTGAAATCATAAGTGTTTGAATGCGAACCTTTGGGGTTTGCTTGAGATTGTTGTTTCTGTTGAGATACAACCCTAGAGGGTTATTAAAGTTATTAGTTGATAGAAGTATTTGTTGTAAATACTATTGTGTAAGGAAAATGGATTCTAGGTGAGTAAGTTTGTCATTGTGATGATATGTAATATATATGTGTACCAAAGCGATGATGGATTGTAAATCAATGTGGGTAGATGGTGAATCTAATTCTGTTTGGACTAAAAGAGTGAATTTTTGAGTACATGTAAGAGCTTTGGATTGCAGTATCATATAGTATGCTTGTGAATTTGGTATTGTTAATGGGCCTAGATTGGCTAAAGCGTGTTAAGAGTAATAGTTGAGACAAACATATTTGGGTAGTTATCTTGATGAGTAGCTAAGGTAATTTGAGTTGGATGAAGGAAAAATTAGTTATTGTGAATCAAAGGATTTTATAGATTCTCCGTTATTGGCAAAAATAGAGGTTGAATGAAATTAGAATTAAGAGTATAGTCGGTAGTAAAAATTGATTGACGAATTCCCAGAACTAAGAAAAATGTAAAATTAAATTCCAACAGTGTTTTAGCCACTTGTAGGCTGTAGATTCATGAGTAGTGGGTTTAACCCTTCGAAGTGGTCGGGAAATTTCTTAATTGACAAAGATTATGTTGTTGAATCTGTAATAAATGTTTGGGGTTGTTGGGAAGCAGTGGATTCCGAATAGTGAATAAATTGTTTAAAGTAGACAAGAGGTTCGGTGTACAAAATGGGATTTGTTTGAATAGGAATAAGTTAG
Organism: Chamaecrista fasciculata; assembly: GCA_003254925.1. Lineage (NCBI taxonomy): Eukaryota > Viridiplantae > Streptophyta > Magnoliopsida > Fabales > Fabaceae > Chamaecrista > Chamaecrista fasciculata. The sequence continues at coordinate 27,649 of QANZ01012358.1, forward strand.
GAGAACTCGTAGAGTAGTTAGACGAATTTAAATGGTTAATTGGAAAAGAGCTGACAAATTTATATGATAGATTGTGGTTAATGTGAAAATTCTTTGTTGATGGAGATTGAGATTTCTGTGTGATAAGTTTAGTTTACATGAATGGTAGTAGACTTGTGGGATTCAGAGAATGATTGAATGAACTCGAAGTTGTATGATTTGTATAACTTGTTGATAATTTTGATGAATACATGATTAATAAGTTGTGTATGTTTGATGTTTTGTGTTGATTGAAGTGTTTATGAGTTGTATAATGATGGGTTTTGGTATGAATTTGAGAGATGAATTTTGGGACCAAAACGTAGCTTTCCTGCCCTGTGTTTTCGTAATTTTGTAAAAATTGCAGTTTGGTCCCTCATACTTGTTTTGTCACTTTGGAGGAATATATGATGTTGGTGATTGATATTTGAAGAGTTTTGTATATGTATAATGAATAAATGAGGATTTGATGCTTGGAAATTAGATGGTGAAAATATATCAAATTGTGATTTGATAATGATGCATAAGGAATTTATTGGTAAAGAAGTGAATAATGAAATGGTTTATGGAAGCTATGCTTGGTGTGTTGTTATCCAAGTATGTATTTGATTGTACTACTTGGATGTTAAGTTGAATAAGATAATGTGTCAATGTGTGGATAATATGTGATGAAGTATATGTGATGAGTTAAGTTTGTATGAAATCACAGAAGTGATGAATGATGAACAATTTTGAGATTTTTCCCATTTGAGAGCGATGTAGTTGACAATCGAATTGAAGTCCGAAAATTTAAATAGTTTTGTTGGGTTCTTCCCTCATGAATTAGACATTCAAGGGTGAAAATGAGATTCCTGCTTTGATTGTCATTGTGGATGAAAGGCGTGAAAGGGAAATAAAATATGTTTAAGTTATTGGTGACATCTTTGTTACTTGATCTCTGTATTTTTCTTGATCTCTTTCCCCTAAGACTTATGGTAGATGCAGACCTTGTTTCGTTTGTCAAATATAAATGTTGTTAAGGATTGTAAGCGATGTGGTTAGTAAGAGTGATTGTGTTCTAACTCTTGCAATGCTCATAGCAGCTCCTTGGAACTAAAGTATGTTGTAAGAAGGGATAAACATGGATAACATTGTGTCATTTGATTGTTCTACTGAAGGTATAATGTTGAGTTTGAGTTGTGATTCGTTAAGAGTGGTTGGTATCGAGTGGTCAGAAGATTGAAGAAGAATAGTTTCCTTGAAGCCAGAATGAGGTGAAACTTTGTGAGAAATCAGATTCGAAAAGAGAGCATGATAATAGTACCCTAATCAGATATAATTACCTTTCAAGGGGAAAAATAAGTGGATTTATTGAGTAGCAAGAAGAATAAGTTAAGAGCTAGATACTTTATAAATTAGTAAGTAAAGGAAGTTGTTGTAATGACTTGCCCTAGTGGGGAAGTTGAATGTTTGTGTAGAATAACTAAAAGTGAAGGTTGATAGTGATAAGACAAAGATTACTGGTCACTTTTAGGTGACACAGTAAATTTGAAGTTGAAGTGAGAAGATTCGAAAGGCTCCTGAATTAGAGTGCGTAAGGATATTATGAGGGTTCTTAATTACTGAGATTTGTAATTGTAGTTCATTAGGAGAATAAGGTTTGAAATGGAGCCGAATTTGAGCGATTTGGTTAAAATTCTTTAATATCATTTCGGCTGCAAGTGGTGTTATGGTGAAAGTTTTGGAAAATTTAATATTTTAAGATACAATTGATATGAGGCAGGTTGGGGATTGTCTAAGTGATCTGAAATTTTGAGAAATTGATGTGTTGCAACCTAGTGACAGAACTAGTGAATATTTGTACTTTGAAGAGAACGGAGATAAGTGAAGTGAGAAACAAAGAAAATTGGTGTTAACAGAGGATAAATGTAGTAAAAAAAAAAAATTAGTGATGTTGGAAATTGAATTAAGAGAAAAAAAAATGAATGAATGAAGGACGTTTGTTTGAGAATTATTTCGTTGTAAATGTGGAGAGATTTTATAGAGTTTGTAAACCCAGAGATCAAAGGAAAATAATTTTCAGAGATTCGATTAGAATGGAACTTTGTATGAGTTCTGGTCACAAAAAAGTGTTTTAGTCGTGGCCATAATTGTAAGAAAGAATTAGGTGTCGGTTGTTTCAGTGAAATGGAAAATTATCGGAGTCGTAGCATGTTTAATCCTAAGACGAGAAATTGACAGCTCATGGAAGCAACTGGAGATAAAAGATAATAATGTTAAGAAAAGAACATGAATTATTAAAGATAATTATTTGAATATTGGTGATAGATAGCGGAGGAGCTAGAATTATTCTCAATGATTAGTAAATCAGAGTTGCGCAGCGAAGGTATAACAAGTTTAGCCCTAAACCTTGTGGTGATGATTTAATAATGAAAGTAGAGATTGAAGTTGGAGTAATATATGAAGGATTTGATCAAGATTTCTTAGTATTGTTTTGACTGTAAAAGGTGTTATGATGGAATTAATTAAGGAATAGAACATTTGGAGGCATATGTGGCTTAATGCAAGTTAGAAAGCTAATTAGAACGAACGGAATTTTTTTTGGAAGATTTAACTATTAAGAAGTAGCTCAAATCTATGATGAAAAACATTAAAGGGGTATTAGAGGGATGTACGTATTCCAATGAGAGTGAAGATAGAATGGCTGAATGTTTTTAGTCGAAAGACAATCGTTGATGATGAATTTCGGGGACGAAATTTTATTAAGAGGGGAAGAATGTAACACCCCGATTTTTGAGAAAGGACTTATTAGAAAGAAAATGAAGTTTGGGTGATCTTAAACAATTATAAGAGAGTAATTTCTTAGAGGATGTTGGGGGAAGGGAATAAAGTAG